>SNQJ01S0083824.1:19458-47995 GCA_010110895.2 Picea sitchensis
TTAGTAATTAAAAGTGCCAATGCATTAATATCACCTCAATACAATTATATGTCTCATTTATTACAACTACTGGAAAACCGGTTAGCATATTAATTCCACTCTCGATATTCAAGACAATTTCTCTATGTCTCATTTGTTACAACTATTGGAAAATCAATTAGCATATTAATTCCACTCCTGATATCCAAGACAATTTCAAACACCCTGAGCAACCATCATGCTTAGGGCAAACAAATTATTATTAAAAAATAACACCAATCTCCAAATTGTATAACAAAAAAATTCCTTCAACACACACCTCTTTTGAATTTTAGAAATTTTGATTGGCTAATATTGTATGACATGGAATTGGTTATGGGTGTGGGGGCACATTTTTTAGTAAAATTTCCTCTAATGATCAACAATTCAAGTTGCTAGGACATGATTATGATATTCTAAATCCTTGATTACAACTTGGTGAGGTGAAAAATCTACGGTTTTACTTTCACTTGAATGAGTGATATGATATACTGATAGAAGGTTGCATGGAAGACTTGAAACACATAATACACCATTGAAATGACCATTATATACTTAAACTATTCCAAACCCTACAACACTAAGAGATCTATCATCACTAACAAATATTTGTTTGATGTTACATTCATTTAGAGAAAAAAATGGCTTTATCCTTAACCATAGGATAAGATGTTCCAGAATCAATAAGCCACTAATAAGAAGACATATAAGTTGCATTGAAGGAGATACTAGAAGTAGAAAGTGCATGTCAATGAGAAGAAGAGGTAGAAGAAGAAAAAACAATATTTATGTTGTGTTTCTTCATCGTTTCTTCTAAGGATTCCATCTTTTTAATACAATTAGACTCCATATGACCATCTCACCCACAAAATTTGCAATGCCTTTCAGTCTTCTTATTTTTGGATTTTTCTCCTTTGTCACAATTAGGGGAAGAAACTGATGGAGAGGGTTTGGGACCCTTGTTTTGCTTGTTGTGACAAGGATGTTTCTTCTTAGGATTTTTGGATTTATATTTCTGTTGGGAAACTAAGGCTTTGTTGGATGTACCTGCAATGTTGATCACTCCAAGTTGCACAAGATTATCTTTCTCTCAAATTAGAGAATCAAAAAAAGACTTGAGAGTTGGTTCTTTATAAGAACTCCCTAGAGATTCTCTGGTGGTATAAAAGGTAGATACAGAGACAAAATATACACTACCAAGCTTAGAAATAATAACATATATGCATTGGTCATACTTCAGATATATTTTAATATATGGACATAAAAATATAAATGTTTTGAACTTAGATAAATAATATTCAATGCAAGGAAAATCATTGGGAATTAAAGTCATTAATTGATTTTCAACCTGGTGGGCTCGAATAGTATTGTGTTTACCAAACATATCTTGAAGATTTTCCCAAACTTCATTGGGGTCATCAATTCCTTGAATGTGAAACCTTAAATCATGAGAGATGGACATTCCAATTAGTCCATATGCTTCATCATTCTTATTATCCCATTTGGATTTCTTTTTTACATTAGTGGGTTCCTATTATTTTCCCAAGGTAATCTAGTACAATTTTTTGACTTCTTAGTACATCCTCCATATGGTATTTCCATGAGAAGTAGTTGGTATTTCTAAGAAAAATATCATTGGGAGAAGCCATATTAAAATAGGTAAAGAATATGGAATTAAAAAGTAAAATTGATGATCCGGATGGAAATCTTTTGAAAAAATAGGCTATTTAAAAAAATGACACTGAAAACAAACTTTGGATGTGAAAGTTATTCCCTTTTTAAGAAAAAGGCATAAAATGTAACCAAAGAGACATGTAGCAAGCAACGATTGGTCCACGTGAGGATTCCCCTCCTTCTCTAACCTTTCCTATAAGCTCACTTTTACAAATAAGTTACTTATTGTTGGAAATATGGAAATACAGGTTGGCATTGATGGCATTTCACTGACAATAGATCTGTGATGATGATAATAACATTGATGGAATTGGCATTGACAATAGATCTGTGATGATGATAATAGAATTGATGGCATTGACATTGAAAATATTGACTCTACTGCATAATCATGACTGGAATAGGGATACTAATGTTGCATACATTTCAAATGTGTTGACATTATGGTGACTATGATGACATTGAAAGTGTTACATATATTTAAATCTGAACATCTAAAACAAAGAAGAAGATGTTGACATTATTTTTCCTATGATGACATGTCTATGTTGATAGAGCCATTGATGAGGGAGTATGATGACAAAGAATATGGTTGGCATTGGCATATAATCAATGTGAATTGAGCATAGTAATGAGAATACCATGCCTTAGGGTCCTCAAACTTACTTGCTAGCTACTGTGCAAAGAGGTTGTTCCAACAGAACCAAACAACAATTTGATAGAAAATGAAAGGGACCAAGGTGGAGAGTTCTCTATGCTTGGCATACCTGGAAGTAGGTTGTCCCTAAGTAGTCTCATTGTCCATGATCAGAGAATCAAAAGTCGACCTCTTGAAGAAAGTATTTCATTACATGAGATCATTGAAGTGGGACAACCTGAAGCTACTCATGATGGTGGCATTCCATGGTAGAAGAACCAAAAGAAACAATGAGATTATGGTTGAGTTAAAGATCAAAATATCTCTGTTGTAATACAAATCCAATCATATCCACAAAACCAAATATTGTATGGTGTCAATGGCTATCTCTGTGATATGAAGCATGACCTATCTCTAATACAAAGCGATGGCTATCATGGAAGTTCGATGGGTAGTGATCGATCGATGCAAGAAGAAGAGGAGATGAAGATATGCAACAAAATCCATTGTGAAGACTCAAAAACCATCTGATCAGGTGATCGACGATGTCGATTGATTCATTCAATGGGATTTATCCCACATTGGAAGTGCGGAAAGGTTCATATGGGTTTATAAATACCACTCTCGCTATGCCTATTCGACACATAGTGAAAAGGTATGGCGAGGGAATCTAGGTGCTTGGACTTCACATGAGGATCACCAACTTGGAGCTCGGGATGAACTGTCATGCCCTCTACCTTTTGGAAGAAGTGACAACAATCATTGATTTAATGAGGAGACTATCTCATTTGTTGGATTAATATTTTGTTTGTATATGTTGACACGACAGTCATATGAAGTGATCGTGGGGTTAGGTGCATTCGTTATTTTGGTTGGTGGTAAGACTGCCATTTTTATTAGAGTCTTTTAAATAATTCCAAGTTTGGAGGATCACCAAGTTCGCTACCAATTGAATATACATTAGGATGTCAAGACCGCTAATTTTTCGGAAGATGTAACAAAATGATAAAACTGGAGGTTCACCATGTTCTGTAAAACCCTGCAGAAACACAAAGACAGTAACCAACACAAAGAAACAATTAGATTGAATCTCGGTTAAATCATTCATGCATTAAAATATGGAACTAAATTGAAGAAGAATGAGAATTATGTTAGTAATAATCAATGGTAATTAGTTATGTAATCGTAAATGAAGAGATGTGATGTTCATGAAAAGTTGTGAAATTGAATGAACAAACATGTTGTTTTGATGAAGAGTTATGTTGAAGACTTTTATAAGTGTGATGAGATGTGAAGGAATTTGAGTGATTGCAGTAGATAAATTGAATATCAAATGTAGAAAGAGACAGAGAAATAGTGATGATATCGAGTGCATGATACAAATGATTTCTAGATTTATGAACAGAGGGTGGATGGGAGGTGCTAGGGTAGGTTGGAGCCTACAGGGGAGTAGGTGCTTCCTTGTTAGTTGTAGTTGAATAAATAGGGGGTTGTAGCTGACTAAATATGGGGTTGTAGCCTCCTACCAGTTGGAGCTGGTGAATAGGGGTGTGGGTGCATCCTGATCAGTGGGTGTAGATCTAAAGAGGAATAAAACATCTTCCTTCTATTGTAACTTGTAATTTTTTTTTTTGCAGTTAATAGAAAAGTGTTTTTGGTTTTCCCAATTGGGTTCCATGATAAAACATTGTGTTCAAATTTTGTTTGTATTTATGCAATACATAATTAACAAAAGTAAAAATTTGATAAAATTATTGTGTCATTGATTCAGCCCCCCCCTCTCAGTGACAGGATCTGATCCTTCAATTGGTATCAAAACTAGGTTCTTCACTAAAAAAATTAATCACTTGAAGTTAAATATACATCAGAATGGATCAACAGTTGAAGATGTCATTAAAAGTCCCCCTATTTGATGGTGAAGACTATGTTTTTCAGAGTATTAGAATGAAAAGCTATATGATGTCCATTGGACTAGAAGTATGGACATTAGTTGAAAAAGGATATGATGTTCCAAAAGTCACTCCCACAGAAGCAGAAGACAAGAATTTTTTTTGGGCACATGCAAAGGCTTTAAACACACTACAAGATGGACTGAGTAAGACGATCCTTACTAAAGTACTAAACTGTAAAAATGAAAAACATCTCTGGGATAAATTGGAAACTATATATGTAGGAGATTCCAAGGTAAAGAGGGCCAAAATTCAGACTTTCAAAGTAAAATATGAAGGATGAAGAAAATATCTTAGAGTACTTCGAAAGAGTTGATAATATTGTTAATGCAATCAGAGGTTTGGGAGTAGAAGTGTCAGACAATGAGTTAGTTGAAAAGATACTAAGAACACTACCTATGCTATATAATCCTAAAGTGTCCACTCTTGAATATCGAGAGAATCTAGATGAAATAACCATGGATGAATTGTGTGGAATTCACACATCCTATGAGTTAATATTAGGTCATGAGAATCTCCCAAAAGGAGAGGAATCCTTCAAGGTGCTCAAGAAAACAAAAAATCAGAAGCAAAAAACTCAACCCAGCCATC
This sequence comes from Picea sitchensis, assembly GCA_010110895.2. Lineage (NCBI taxonomy): Eukaryota > Viridiplantae > Streptophyta > Pinopsida > Pinales > Pinaceae > Picea > Picea sitchensis. The sequence continues at coordinate 24,328 of SNQJ01S0083824.1, forward strand.
ATGAAGAATCTGATGTAGAAGAATCCAATTTTATTAAAAAACTTAAAAAAGGATCAGAGAGGTACAAAGGCAAGCTGCCTTTCAAAAGTTTTAATTTTGGAAAAGTTGGCCACTTTGCAGCCAAGTGTCCCTATCCCAAGGAAGACCCTGAAGATGAAGAAGACACAAATAAAAAATACAAGAAGAAGGGAAAACCCCACTATAAGAAAAAGTATTACAAAGGGAAAAATATTTTTTACTCAAAAGAAGAAAACAACAGTTCATCAGAGTCTAGTGACAGTGATGATGATGAAGTACTTTTTTTAGGTATTGAAGAGTCTAATGCGATAGAAGAAATTGAGCATGAGGAAGAGTTAGAATATCAAGCATAGGTTAATATGGAAGAATAACTTCTCAGTGCCTTGGATGAATTAAGAAGATACAAAAATATATATATATAGCTGAAAAGTTTTGTAGTTGAACAAAAAAGAAAACATGAACAGAAAGAAAAAGAGATGGAGAAAATCATGAGCAACCTGAAAAACCAAATCCTAGAAGCAAATAAGATGGAAGAAATTCTGGAGAAGTATCTTAAAGAGAAACATATAACTTGTGAAAGAATGGAGGCAGAATTGGTTCACCAAAGAAAAGAGCTTGATGCAAAACTTATCCAAACAAGATATGAAAATAGCTCTAAAATATTAGATAAGATTATAACCACACAAAGGGATTCAAGTAACAAAAATGGAGTAGGTTATTCTCAAGAAGAAAACGAAGTTAAATGAAAATATTATGCAATTTCTCTCCTCAATACATTCAATAATAAAGATGAAGAGAAGACAATCAATGATCAGAACTCTAGAGGATTACTTCCACCCATCAAGAAGGAATATAAGACAAAACCAAATAAGGTTTATCAAAACATGTATGCTCACATTTTCTTTGGTTATTTCTTTGAATGCTCTAATTTCAGACACACAACTATGAATTGTAGAGCATATGGAAGGAAAAACTTGAGGGTTAAGAACTATAACCTTAAATATAACCAAACAATAGATCAAGTTAAAATCATAAATTATAACTCCTTTGCACCTCTACAAGAAAGGAACTTAGAATTCTTCAGATGTCATAACTATGGACATAAAACAAGTAATTGCAGATTAATGAAAATCTCAAAAAACCCAAAGTTCATTAGAGATCAAAAGAAGCTTTGGAAAGAAAAAACATCAAAAGAGGAATGTCTTATTTCCTTGAAATCCCAAGATAAAAAATATATCTGGTATGTTGACATGGGTTTCTCAAAACACATGATAGGAAATAAGGACAAGTTTTTGAACTTAAAGAAACAAAAGGGTAAAGTTACATTTGGTGACAATGATTCATGTAACCTACTTGGGAAAGGCATTGCGAATTTGGGAAAAGACAAAGCCAAGAATGTGTTGCTTGTTGAAAATATGAAACCTAGCCTATTAAGTGCCATCCAAACCTGTGATCAGGGGAACATTTGCATCTTTGATTCCCATAAATGTGAGGTTAGGAGAAAGGACCTAGGAGAATTGGTTGGTACTGCTCCTAGAACTCCAGAGAATGTATATATACTAAATATAAAATTGAATGAGGAGTGTCATATAAATTTAGTGGATGAAAGTTGGATATTGTATATAAGGTTGGGGCACATCAACTTTGACAATTTAGTTAAAGTCAACAATCTTGGGGCAATAAGAAACTTTCCAAAGATCACAAAACCCTAAAATCCTTTGTGTAGACATTGTGAACTAGGGAATAAAACTAGAATAAGGTTCAAAACAAAAGAATACTCAACCTCAAAACCTTTAGATCTTGTTCACACCGACATCTGTGGACCTACAAGGACCAAAAGTTTGCAAGGAGATTCCTACTTTATGTTGTTCATTGATGATTTTACTAGAATGGATTGGCAATGTTTTCACAAGGAAAACTCTGAAGCATTTAAAAAATTCAAATATTTAAAAACCCTTCTTGAAAATGAAACAAAGATAAAAATCAAATGTCTTAGATCAGACAATGGTGGTGAGTTCAACCCAAAAGAGTTTGACCTCTTCTGTGAAACTCATGGAATTAAGAGACAATTCATTTCTGCCAGAACACTTCAACAAAATGGGATTTCTGAGAAGATGAATAGAATAGTCCAGGAGGATGCAAGGACTATTGTCAATGAAGCAATATAATCTGATGGATATTGGAGGGAATTTGTAGGCACAACAATATACATATTAAACATAGGTCATCATGGGATTAATAGTAATAAGACTCCTTATGAGCTATGGTTTGGGAGAGCTCCTTCGGTAAAATACTTCAAGGTCTTTGTAAGTAAGTGTTACATCAAAAGGCTTGATGAGAATCTCAGAAAATTTGATGCTAGATCTAATGAAGGTATCTTTCTTGGATATGCTTCTACCAAGAAAGCATACAGATGCTACAATCTTAGATTACATAAGATTGTTGAGAGTTTAGATGTTAAGGTGGATTCTTTAAAAAAAATGAAGATCAAACATCAAGAGACCATACTTGACAATGAATATGAAGATGATGATGAGTCAGTTGGTACACAAGCTATAGAAGAAGAAGAGAATAAAGAAGAAAAGGAATATATACAATAGGATGAAATGGATAACAGAGAAGAAGAGGAATATATTCGAGAAAAAGAGATAAGAGAAGAATCCCCAAGAAGAGACACACAGACACCCTCAAGAATAACTCAAAAGAATCATCCTGAAGACCTGATTATTGGAAATAAATGCAATGGAGTGCAAACAAGAAGACAATTGTTGTATCAAACAAAAATAACATTTTTGTCACATATTGAGCCCAGATCAATCAAAGAGGACTGCAAAGAAGATAATTGGGTCAATGTTATGAATGAAGAATTGGACCAGATTGAAAAAAAATCAAACTTGGGAACTGGTTCCAAGACCAAAAAATAAGATTGTCATTGGAACTAAATGGGTGTTTAAAAACAAAGTGAATGAAAATGGGCAAGTAATTAGGAACAAATCTAGATTGGTATGTAAAGGGTATGCTTAGGTTGAAGGGGTAGACTTTGAATAAACCTTTTCACTCATGGCCAGATTAGAGTCAATTAGGATGTTCTTAGCTTTTGCCAGCTACAAAAAATTGAAAGTATACCAGATGGATGTCAAGTCAAAATTTCTCAATGGAAACTTAGAAGAGGAAGTCTATATTGAGAAACCAGAAGGATTTCAATTAACTGACAAAGGAAACTATGTCTATAAACTAAATAAAGAACTCTATGGGCTAAAACAAGCACCCAAAGCATGGTATGCAAGGCTAGATTCTTATTTACAAGTACAAGGCCTCAAAAGAGTATCAACAAACAATAATCTTTATTATAAAATTGTTGGTGATATAATGATTATTGTGGAAGTATATGTTGATGATATTATATTTGGGAGTGATGATGAAAACATGAGTAAGTACTTTTCTAGGAGGATGCAACAATAATTTAAAATGTCCTTGCTTGGTGAACTGGATTTATTTCTAGGATTACAAATAGGTCCAAAAGGGGAATCTTTATCCATCAGTCCAAGTATGTTAAAGATATGCTTAAGAAATTCTAGTTAGAGGACTGCAAACCTGTTTGTACACCTATGAAAGTAGGATGCAAACTAAGCTATGAATATGAGTCTAATGTTGTAGATCCAAAACACTACATATCAATGATTGGGATTTTACTCTATGTGACAACTACCAGACTTGATGTCAATCAAGATGTTGTAATGGTGGCTAGATTCCAAGATGCACCAAAAGAGAGCCATGTTCAAGCTGTGAAAATAAACTTTAGGTATTTAAAAGGAACCATAGATCTTGGTTTGTGGTACCCTAGCAAGAATTCATTATCCTTAATGGCCTATTCAGATGCAGATTGGGTAGGTTGTATAAATGAAAAAAAAAGTACAAGTGGAGGAGCATTCTTCTTGGGAGAATCACTGGTAGCTTGGACAAGCAAGAAACAATCCTCAATTTCTCTATCTACCACTGAAGCTGAGTATATTGTAGTATCATAATGTTACACACAAGTGGAATGGATGAAACAAACCTTACAAGACACCAAAGTAGTGTTTGAAGAACCCACTACTATCTAGTGTGACAATACAAGTGATATAAGTATCTCCAAGAACCCTGTCCAACACTCCAAAGAAAAACACATTCCAATAAAATACCAGTATCTAAGAGATCAGGCTGAAAATAAGAAAATTAAATTGGAATATGTCCCAAAAAAAGAACATGTTGCAGATATTTTCACTAAACCCTTAAGCAAAGACATATTTGAATATCTCAGGAAAATATTAGGAGTAGTCTCTCTTCCAATCTAATCTCTCAAGAAACTAATGCATCAATTGGCATCAATTCAGGGGGAGACAGTGATCAAAGTCAAGGGGAGTCATTCAACCCTTTTCCCTTGATGTCAGAGGGGGATAATTGAAAATAGTATTGCCATCAATGCCAAAGGGGGATATTGTTGGAAATATGGCAATACAGGTTGGCATTGATGACATTGGCATTGACAATAAATATGTGATGATGATAATAACATTGATGGCATTTTCATTGCCAATAGATCTTTGATGATGATAATAGCATTGATGGAATTGGCATTGACAATATTGAATCTATTGCATAATCATGACTGGAATAGGGATACTAATGTTTCATACATTTCAGATGTGTTGAAATTATGGTGAGTGTGATGACATTGAAAGTGTTACATATATTTAAATCTAAACATCTAAAACATAGAAGAAAATTTTTACATTATGTTGCCTATGATGACATGTCTATGTTGACAGATTCATTGTTGAGGTAATATGATGACAAAGAAGATGGTTGGCATTGACAAATAAGCAATGTTCATTGAGCATAGTATTGAGAAGACCATGCCTTAGGGTCCTCAAACTTACTTGCTAGCTATTGTACAAAGAGGTTGTGCCAGCAACACCAGACAACAATTTGATAGCAAATGAAAGAGACCAAGGTGGAGAGTTCTCTATGCTTGGCATACCTGGAAGTAGGTTATCCCTAAGCAGTCTCATTGTCCATGATCATAGAATCAGAAGTCAGCCACCTAAAGAAAGTATTGCATTACATGACATCATTGAAGTGGGACAACCTAAAGTTGCTTATGATGGTGGCAGGCCATGGTAGAAGAACCAAAATAAAAAATGAGATGATGGTTGAGTTAACGATTGAAATATCTCTATTGTAATACAAATCCAATCATATCCACAAAAAATAATATTCAATGGTGTCAATGGCTATCTCTGTGATACGAAGCACGACCTATCTCTGGTACAAATAAATGGCTATCATAGAAGTTCGATGGGTATCGATCAATCGATGCAAGAAGAAGAGGAGATGAAGATCTGCAATAGAATCCATTCCGAAGACTCAACAACCATCCGATCAAGTGATCGATGGTGCAGATTGATTCATTCAGTGGGATTTATCCCACATTGGAAATGCAGAAAGGTCCATATGGGTTTATAAAGACCTCCCTCACTATGCCTATTCAACGCGTAGTAATAAGTCATGGAGGGGGATCTAGGTGCTCGGAATTCACATGAGGATCACCATCTTGGAGCCCGTGATGATCGATAAGGACCCCTAGCTTTTGGAATAAGTGACAACAATCATTGATTTACCGAGGATATGATCTTATTTGTTGGATTAACATTTTTTTTATATCTGTTGACACGATGGTCATATGAAGTGATCATGGGATTAGGTGCATTCATTGTTTCAGTTGGTGGTAAGACTACCATTTTTATCTGAGTCTTTGGCATAATGCCAAGTCTGGAGGATCACCAAGTTCTCTACCAATTTAATATACATCAATATGTCGAGATCACTAATTTTTCGGAAGACGTAATGAAATGATAAAACTGGAGGTTCGCCATGTTCAGTAAAACCCTGCAGAAACACAAAGACAGTAACCTACATGGAGAAACAATTAGATTGAATCTTGGTTAAATCATTCATGCATTAAAAGATGGAACTAAATCAAAGAACAATGATAAATGTGTTAGTAATAATCATTGGTAATTAGTTATGTAATCTTAAATGAAGATATGTGATGTTCATTAAAAGTTGTGAAATTGAATGAACAAACATGTTGTTTTGATGAAGAGTTATGTTGAAGACATTTATAAGTGTGTTGAGATGTGAAGGAATTTGAGTGACTACAACAAAGACATTGAATATCAAATGCATAAAGAGATAGAGCATCAGTCATGATATCCAGTGCATGATACAAAAGATTTCTATATTTATGAACAAAGGGTGGTTGGGAGGTGTTAGGGTAGGTTGGAGCCTGTAGGGGAGTAGGTGCTTCCTTATTAGTTGTAGCTGACTAAATAGGGGGTTGTAGCCTCCTACTAGTTGGATATGGTGAATAGGGGTGTGGGTGCATCCTAATCAGTGAGTGTTGATCTGAAGAGGAAGAAAAAATCTTCCTGCTATTGTAACTTGTAAAATTTTTTTTTGCAGTTAATAGAAAAGTGTTTGTGGTTTTCCCAATTGGGTTCCACGGTAAAACATTGTGTTCAAATTTTGTTTGCATTTCTGCAATACATAATTAACAAAAGTAAAAATTTGATAAAATTATTTTGTCACTGATTCACCCCCCACCTCTTAGTGACATGATCTGATCCTTCACTTATAAAGTGACCAACTTTTATAAAATAAGTGAGAATCACTTTTAAAATGAAGTAACTTTGTAAATTAAAGTTGCATGCAAAAAATAACTTGAAAGAAAATATTAAAGTTATTTAATAGTGATTCACTTTTACAATTTAAGTGAAATGAATTTTACAATGAATACATGAACTTTTTCAAAAAGTAACAAAAAATTACTTGAAATTGAGACCTCTTACTAAATAAAACAAGTTTAAACCAAGTGAGCTAGTGCAAAACACATTGTAATTGTAAATGACGAGGATGGGGCTGTTGTTGTTGTTGGAGCTCTGCCTCAAGGTGCATGCTAAAAAAAACCTTATTTTCATCTGTTCACACAAAAAAACCAATTTCTCTTCTTGACAACAACAAAGGGGTTAGACACCGGTTAGCTTACCCAAAAAATGCAAGTTTTCTCTTTGTTTCTGATTTGTCGAGATCACACAAAGTGCACAGCAAAAAACATACACATACCAGAAAACACTTTCCACTATGTTTATGATTTTCCGAGATTACACAGAGAACAAGGAAAACATAACACATAGACCGGAAAGAGTAACAACCTGTAAACAAAAATAGAAAACCAAAATATTATCTCTATAAAGAAAAAATTGAAAAAGGCATATTAAATCTCTATACCTCTAGATTTGACTAAAATGGTCGTATATTGGGAAAATAGAAACCTTTTGAATGAAACAAAAAAAATTTCTAACTGAAAGAAGTGCTTTGAACGCAATGGAATATTCCTCTCATCCCATAAATGTACGAAAATAGAAGAAACTAGAGATTCAACAACACGACTTCAAGATTTCAATCTAAAATAGGAGTGGGTCTTTAAACGAGCATTGATACCATGTTCGAACAAACATGGTATTCCAATAGAGGAAGAACACATTCAGTAACCACTCACAAAACCAGATCAAATATTAACACACCAATGTTCTTACGTGGTAAAAACACAATGTGGGAAACATCCATGGCCCCAACCAACTTGGCTACTTGAGGAAATTTATTAATGAAAAAGAAAAATATTTTATAAGAGATTTTCTCACAATCGATCATCAACAAATGCTCCTCCATGTTATTTAAATAGAGATCATGGACGAATCGGGTGTTAAGACACAAATAAATGTAGTCATTAATATCGACGAGAATATGATCCGTCGGAACACTCTATGTCTACAACATATCATGACCGACATATTACATAATTAAAAATGCATACTAAAGAACACACTTAGAAACACACTTTTACCTAAAGACACATTAGACCAATTTGATCTTAACTAATTCCTAAGTGTATAAATATCCTAATGCTCTGGCTCCCCTGGAATGGTCAAGCAAACAACATTAGAATAGACACGAAAATATACATGAAGCATATGGTGACAACTTGAAATAATAAATGAACCAACGTTTTTAGAATGTCCTATTTTAGGAAATTATACGTCAGATTCTTATTTCAGAAATTTAATCTCTAAGGCTTCTAAAATACCTAAAATGTAGAGGTATAAAATATACTTACAATTTCATGGTTGTCTTGAAGGTGAAACTTGCACCAATGATGTACCACATGGAGATATTACTGATTTGAAAACACCAAAAAAATTAAAATTTCCAATAAGGAAAACAAATTGATTTTGAATATATACTTGATGTATGGAATTTGTTTTTTGAAGGGTCCATGTCCTTAGAAGGAGTAGAAGTCAGTTTTATGATAAGCGATCCAAAAGGTAAACACAACTTAATATCTTCCAGGTTAGAATTTGAATGTACAAACGAAACAACTAAGTATGAGGCTTTGGTTCAAGGTCTCAAAAAAACCATCGATCTAAAAATTGAGAGAATTAAAGTTTTAGGTGATTCTGAGATTGTAGTTAGACATATTAAGAACACCATTTATTGCAATTCCCTTCATCTCAAAAATTATCAATAGGAAGTTCACAGGCTGATTTATCATTTTCTAGCATTCAATATTACCATTGTGTTGAGATCTAAAAACACGATACTTGACTCACTAGCTACTGCTATTTATAGTCTATCCCCATTATAATGTTTTGAGCCCTCCATATTCACTATTTAATTGCGATATCGACAACACATACTAGATAATGTGACAAATTGGAGATTATTTGAAGGAGATGAACATATTCTAGAATTCTTAACTAATAATGAGACCTTCAAGGACCTAGCTATAGATGATGATGATTTTCAAGCTGTTTTGATGGAAAAAGTCACGAAGGGGAATAATGTAAAGTCACATATCATTGCTAAAGGTGTTGTCAATTTGGAGAAATTATTTGATCTACAAAGTAAATTTAAAGGGTCACCAAATGTGAAAATTGATATTTCAAGTCTAGGGCATGAGGTAATTAATTTAGACACCATAGAAAATCCAAAAAATGTCAATTTAGGGAGACGATGCTATGGGAAAGAAAAATAAAACTTTATCAAATTGTTGAGACCATATCAAGATGTGTTTGCATGGTCATACAATGACCTTAAATATTATGACACAAGAATTATACAGCATGCCATCCCAATGAAAAATGAAACTAAGCCTTTTCAATATAAGTTATGATGAGTTCGCCACTCCCTTGAACCAAAAATCAAAAAAAGAATTAAAGAAAATTTTAGATGCCAAGATAATTTTCTAGGTTAGGCATTTAGCTTGGGTTGCTAACCTCATTTTTGTAAGAAAGAAGACTGGAAAAAAATTCCTTTGTGTTTATTTCATAAACTTGAACAAATCTTCAGAAAAATATAACTATCCGGTCTCACCTATGAAACAACTCCTATAGACCGTATCTAGGTCTAAAATGTTTTTTCTTCTTGACAGGTTTTTTGGATACGATCAAATCCTTGTAGCTGAAGAAGATAGGCTCAAGAATACATTTTTAACTAAATGGGGAACATTTTCTTACACATGTATGCTGTTTGTTTTAATCAGTGTTGGGGCCACTTTTCAATGAGCAATGGATGTCACTTTTAGAGGACTTATCAATAAAAGTTCGGTTGTCTACCTTGATGATGTCATTGTTTATTCAAAAAACAAAGTTGATCATGTTTTTCATCTTACCAAGATCTTTGAAATATGTAAAAAGTATGGAATTTCCCTCAAACGTAAGAAAAACATTTTTGGAGTCATTGAAAAGAAATTTCTAGGACACATTATATATAAGTAAGGCATAACAATATATCCTAAATGCGTAAAATTGATATCTCAGTTTCCTTTGCCTCATAATAAGAAAACAATGTAGTGATTTTTTGGTAAAATAAATTTCATCATAAAATTTATTCATAATTTTTTTGAGACTATTAAACTTCTACAAAAGACGACCATGAATAATGTAGATTTCAAATGGAATAAATAAGAGAAAGAGGTTTTTGAAAAAATTAACACTGCCATCTCTACTACCCCTATTTTACGCACCCTGATTTTTCTCGTGATTGTCTTCTTTATACATTTGCATATAATCATTCTTTGGGTATTGTGTTAACACAAAAGAACATGGAGGGAAATTAAGCACTTATCTCATTCATGAGTACTAATATGCAAGGTATTGATCTCAACTATCCTGCTATAGACAATCAATCCTTCACGATTTTTAAAGCATACAAACATTTTAGATCATACCAGTTTTATGTTTGTTCTAACGACATACTATATGTACCAGCCACAAATGATTCATCGTATTGAGATATGATGTATTTCTTACACCATGGATGATGCCCCAATCACATGAATTCATAGGAGAGAAGGGCGTTGAGATTGAAATTGGCTCAATATCAATTGATTAACTATATTCTATTATGAAGAAACTATGAGGGAGTATTATTGATATTCTTAGAAAAAAATGATGCTAAGAAAGTGTTAAAAGATCTCCATGATGGGCCATCTGGTGGTATTTTGTTGGAGATACTAGTGCTCATAATATCTAGAGAGATGGTTATTATTGGCCCACTCTTTTTTGTGATCCACACATTTATGTTAGGAAATGAAAAACTTGTCAACTAAGAGTCGAGAGAGAAAATAAAGAACCAATACCTTACAACCAGTCAGAATCAACAGAGATTTCGAACAATGGGGAATATACATAATTGGAGAAATAAATCATCATTCATCCAAACAAAAAAAATATATTTTCATTTCTACAGGTTATTTCACTCATTGGTCTGAGGCTATCCCATTAACAGAGGTAAATGAGAAGGTAGTAATCTAGTTTTTAAAACAACACTTGATACGAGGTTTTGGGTTCCTTTGGTCATTGTTTTTTAAAATGTTATTTATTTTTCATCAACTCTGTTTTCTGAATATGGATTGGATAATGGGATTATTTTGAGATATTATGCTAATTATTACCTACAAGATAACAAAGTAGTAGAGTCAACCAATAAGAATCTGATTTCAATTCTAAAAAACACTGTAATAGAGAATCGTGATTCTTTGTCAAATTGTCTTTGGGCTGATAGAGTTACCCCTAAAGAAGCCTTGGGTACTTCCCCATATTATTTGGTATATGGCGAAGACTCAATTATTTTGACCAATATTTACTTGGCATCTCTCCAGTTGTGACAAACATCAAGGGGAAAATATTCTTATGTTCTACAAAATAGAATTGTTACTTTGTTAATGGTTGAGGAACATAGGGAAAAGGCTAGGAAAACATTTTCAGCACACCAATAGATAATAAAACGATGGGTTGATAAACATAAAGATGATAAAGATAACTTTGAAGTAGGTGATTTGGTGCTAAAGTGGGACAGAGTCAATGAACCTAAATGTAAACACACAAAGTTTCAAAAATTATGGTTAGGACGTTACCAAATTGCTGAGAAAACAGGTACAATGGTATGTATCAATTGCAAAATATGAAAGGAGAAGTTGATTCCCTCTCGGGCAATGGCCAAATCCTCAAAAGATACTTCACTTAGTTGTTTGAGTAAGCAATTTCTGTATCATAGTTTTGAATTGGTTTGATTTTTCATCCATTTCTTTGTTTTGTTGGTTTGCTTTAAAATTTTGGAATTCTTGTTGTTGTTTTAACACACAAACACATATAATAAAAATCAAAATAATAATAATTAAAAAAAAATGTTTTTTTTTGGGTTTTGAGTGTTCAACCTATGGTGAAATTAGTATCTAGGTTTTGTTTTAGTACCTTATTTTGTTTATATATTTCAAGTAGAGGGAATCAATGGGAAAAGCGATCGGGGTTTCAAAGAGTCATTACAAATCCTTTTATAAGGAATTTTGAAGAAACAATGTGTTCCTGGTGGTGGTAATGGTTGTTGTCAAGTATAAGTGAGTCAAGTAAGTATAAATTCTAGAAATCATGATCCAGGTGATTGATGATGACTAAGAAATGTGTGGCTTCTAGAAATGAGTTAGCTTCTAAAGCATATTCCCCTTATTAATTCTTTCATTAATAGATATCATCCTCAGAAAGGCAATAGTTTTCCACTAGAGCCCCTCTTAACAACTATCTTTTTCCACTAGAGCCCTCTTAACAACTATCTATCTATCTATCTATTCATCTATCTATTCATCTATCTATCTATTCATCTATATATATATATATATATATATATATATATATATATATATATATATATATATATATACATAAAGGGCTCACGGAACAGCTTGTTAATGAGATTAATACTGCATAACTTCATTGGGGCTATGGATGCTTGGTCAAGTGAGCAAGGTCCAGTGATATCAAGGTCACTCCATCAATATGGACACTCAATTTTAAAGGGGAGGACACCTCAAAAGGGTGATAAGGTGGCTTAGTGCTTCCAGGTAACAAAACCCAAATATTAGAGGCTGGATATTTTTTGTATTCTTTCATTCTATTTTAATGATCTGAATAACTTACTTCCTATATTTGATAAATGGTAAAATCCCCATAAAAAATAATTAAAAAGGTATTTGTAAAATTCAAATGAAAGAATATATAAGTGGTTTTTGGGACCTATTTCTTTGGAAGTTGATTTTTCTCAAATATTCTCTATTTGATCAAAGGTGTATACAAAGATGTTGGATCATCCAATAAATTTCCATCTATTGAGTACACAACAAACCCTAAAATTCAAAATTTTTGGGTATCACTTTATTTCAATTTTTTTTATTTGTTTTTAAATATTTGAATTTTATTACGTTTTGATTTAAAGGATTTCGTGCATTTTACATAGGTTGAATAAAGTACTTTAACGCCAAAAAAAAAAAAAAAAAAACTTAATTTGAACTAGTTTGATGAAGTCTAAAACATATAAAGCAATTATATCAAGAATGTTGTATATTGCCAAGAAGTATGGGTCCCAACAATGCCAAAATGAAGAGACTAACACACTAAAAAGGTAGGGCTTGTGTGGGTCAGGGAAAAAATAATTTCATAGAAACTAAGCACACCAAAGTCAAATGTTTCAACATGCCAAAACAAAACCTCATGGCTTCCAAAAGAACTAAAGTTGAACTCTCTGAAAATACAAACATTCGAGCACTCGCCGAAGAAAAATCTTGTGACCCACCAAAAATATATTGAAACAAGTTTGTCGAAACTAAGCATGCCATAGATGAACTTATAGTTCTACTGAAACATATTTTTAATACTTCCAAAACTAGGATCAAGTTTGTCCAATACAACAAAAAGTTAAGTATGTTGAAACACATTTCCAACATCACCAAATGAGTAAGTATATTTCGTTGATCTAGGAGGAAGAGTGAGAATGGAAGTTGGTTGACAAGATATATTTGAAAATGTATTTATACAGTATTTATTATTCTTTATTTAATTTTATTTCTGGCTCAACTCTCCCTTGGTTCTGGCCACTCATGTGAAGTTCTTTTTCCATCTCTCAATCGGAGCCCTACCCCTTTCACGAGGGAGGGGTCACCCAGTACGGAGGGAGGCATAACTCCAGCTAGTAGGGAGTGAGGGAGAACTCCAAAAGAAAAGCCCCTTTCATGAGAAGGAACCCATCCAGCTAGTCCATTGTTCTTCTCTCAAGAACAAGTCATGGGAATCTATCCAAGGATTGCTAGAAGGATTCAATTCACAGATCTGATACTGTGTCAAATTTTAAGGTATGGTAAGCAAACATATTCCACATAGTAAGAACAATTCCTACATGAAATTAACACAAGAGAAATGAAAAGCCTATCAAAACAACCCAGGTTACTAGATGCAAGAATCTATAAACACATGCGGTAGGAAAACATATAATGACAACTCCTAATAAGGAAAAGGCTAATTCTTTAGCCACCTGTAGGGCAGGAAACCTATGGTTGGTGCAATCCATGGAGGTGATAAGATCTCGGCCGGATTTACCCCTGAGAATGGCCAATAGATATATTTCCCATGTCGTAGTTGGATGGAGACCCTAGGATCAGCCGAGCCACCCCACTGGGGAGCGCTCACCCCTAAATAATATTACAACAATGTGTATAAATAAACGTAAATAAGTAAAGTCGCGTCTTTTAGAAAATTAAATGTGACTTTTACATTAACAATATAATTAACATAATATAATAAATTATATTACAAGTCATCCCTTCCTGAAAAACTTCATCCTTGAAGCATGGGTAAAGACGAATGCTTGGATCTAAACTCCTCATTTTACCAAGTAGCATCATCTTCTGGTAATTTTTTTCTATTTGATTAGATACTCATTAACTCGTCTAGAACAAAGGAATTTGGTTCATACTTCTAAGATACCTTCAGGAAGTAAAATTAAAATTTCTTCTTCATCTAAATGAGGCAATTTTGTTTGCATATGGATGGTAGGACCTAACATTTTTTTCAAACAAGAACCATGAAAAAGGTCATGCAATTTCCCTTTATTTGGAATATTAAGGGCGTAATCAACTTGACTGATTCTCTTTTGGATTTGATAGGGTCCACAAAACTTAGGAGCCAACTTGTGTATCTTGTAATTTTTAAGAGAACTCTATTTGTAAGGTTGTAGTCGAACAAACACCCAATATATTGTCATAAATTCTTGGTCGATTATTCTTTTGTCAACTTGTTGTTTGATTTAGTTCCTTTCTTATTTGAGGTGAGATTTAAGAGTGCGTAAAATTTCATCATATTTAGCTATATAGTATTTCACGGAAAAAACTTTGGAACTGATAACATATTCCTTAATTGAGTGAGGAAGATAACCATATAGTGCTTCAAATGAGGACAGTTTTGTTGAGGTATGATATGTACCATTGTACCACCATTCTACAATATGTAATCAATTTATCCAATTTGTGTCTAACGATCATTCACGAAATTCCTTAAGTACCCTTCAAGGAATTTATTAACCACTTTAGTCTGAACATTTGTTTGGGGATGGTATGAAGTAATCATGGTTAAGGATGTCAAAACATAGTGAAATAGTTCCTTCCAAAAATTGCTAGTAAAATTGGGATCCCTATCGCTTATGATAACTTTGGGAAATCCATGAAGATTAAAAATATTTTTAACATAGCTATCAGTGACTTGGTAAACCTTGGATTTTGAAGAAATCCCAACAAAGTGGGCATATTTGGTTAGTTGATCTATGATTACAAATAAAACGTCTTTTCATTTATAGGTAGGAAGACTAGTAATAAATTCCATAGATATTTTAGACCATTTTTGGGTTGGAACATAAAGGGGTTGAAGAAGACCTAGTGGATCGATTGTTTCAAACTTTTGTCGTTAACAGGTGTCACATTCTACCACGTTTCTAAATTTCAGACTGCATACCATTACAAAATAAGGACCATCGTATATTGTTGTAAGATTTGAAAAACCCCACATGGCCTGTTGTCGGAGAATCATGATTTTCTTTCAAAACTTGGAGTTTGAACTTGAAATAGTTGGGTAAAAATATACTTTGCTTGTACCACAATATGTCATTCTCACAAGTGAATTTAGGATTTGTAGTTGGGTTTCTTTCAAATTCCTTTATTAGCTTCCTTATCTATGGATTTTGACATACTCAGTTTGAAATTTTGAGATCCATTCAGTAATGATGATGGAAATAACACATAGCGTAGCATCACTATCAAGTTTCCTTGATAACCCATCTGCAACCAAATTCTCCATTCTTTTTTTATAAAGAATATCGAAGTCAAATCCATGGATTTCACTCACCCATTTTTGTTTCTCTAAGGAAAGGTTCTTCTAAGTTAGAAAATACTTCAAGATATTGTGGTCCATTTTCATGAGAAAGTTCGTTCCCAACAAGTATTGTTTCCATTTAACCAAGGCATGCATAATTGTCAACATTTCTTTGTCATATGTTGATTTTGTTTGTTCCCTTGGTTTTGAATTTCTGACTTTTGTACGACACCTAATCCTATTCTTGAAGCATCACATTCAAGGACAAAGGTTTTGGATAAATCTGGTGTTGTCAAAATCGAGGTGGATGTCATTAAGTGCTTCAACCTTCTAAAACAAGATCTAGTTTTGTCATTCCATTTATGAACATATTTTTTCAATAATGTTTTCAAGGGGGGCACAAATTGAGTGTAGTTTCAAACAAATATTTTGTAGTACCCGGTAATACCAAGGAATCCTTGTAATGATGTGACTGATTTGGGGCTACGCCACTCAGTAACTGCCACAATTTTCTTTGGATCAAACTCGATTCCTTCATCTGATATGACATGTCCCAAAAATACTATCTCCTTTTTCTCAAAGTTGCATTTAGATTTTTTAGCATAGAACTTATTCTCTTGAAGGAGTTTTAATACTGTCTCTATGTGCTTGAGGTGTGAGTTCCAGTTCTTTCTATAAACGAGGATATCACCAAATAAGACAAGCACAAACTTCCATAGGTATAGACAAAATAAATCATTCATCACTTCTTGGAAGGTAGTGAGATCATTGGATAAACCAAAACGCATCACCCAGAATCTGTATAACCTTTCATGGGTACAAAAAGCAAATTTGGGAATGTCTTCCTCTCTAATTCTTAGTTGGTAAAAACATGATTTCATGTAGATATTGGAGAAATATTTAGTCAACATGATACATCCTTACAGAGTCTATATGATCCATCCTTTTTATAGAGTCTATATGATCAATACAAAGTCTATATGATCCATCATTTTCCCTAAAAGTATGATTGGAGTTGAGTAGGGACTCTTTCTTTGTGTAATAACACTGCAGTCCAATAATTATTTAACCAAGCATTAAATTCCTGTCTTATGTTGGTCCAACATCCTATAATAAGTTTTTTATAATTTGGGAAGAACTAGGGATCAATTCTAGGATGTGGTCTCTAGAATGAGGTGGAGGAAGCCCATGAGGGGGTTCCTAAAAAATGGTGCTATATTTTCTAAGATTTTTTTCTAATTTCCTGGGATCATCATTTTTGTTCTCAACATTAGTTCCCTCTATTGCATAGAAGTGTAGGAAATAAGCTTTGGCTCCCTTTTTAATCATGTTTTCCATCCTAATAGATGATACTATTTGTGGGGGTGGATAGTTAATTCCATGTAATTTGTACTTTTTCCCATTTTCATAAAATATTATAAATTTCTCTTGTAAGTTTAATCCAACAGTACCAAGCATGGCTAACCATTGGCCCCCTAATACAATATATACCCCTTCTATTGACATAACATACATAGGATAGTTTTTTATGTAATCATTCATGGATATTTCAACCTTGTGGCATTTCCCATCACATGAAGTAGTCCTATTTCCCGGGATGGAGACTTGAAATTCCGAGGTAGGATAAATGAATATGTTTAATTTCCTTTCTATATTAGTATCTATAAAGTTATGTGAACTTCCACTATATATGAGCATAGTTACTTTATTTTTCTTAACATTTCCATAAACTTGAAGAGTTTGGGGTTGATAAATACCCATCATTGTGGCAACATAGAGTGTCACACTTGCATTTTGATTTCCTGACTCATGGGAATTTCACGAGTCTCCATTATTTGTTTCTTCATTGGATGAAGAAATTCCCCTTGCTTCCTCATCCTTATCATTGTTACTCTGGCCTATTTCACAATGAAAGAACTTTTTTTTCTTTCACTTATGGCCCAGTTTCCAATTAGGTGCATTGCATTTAAAAAGATGGTCCTTATATTGTCTTGTATTAGGTGGTGGTGTCCTTTTGTGAGGGGGAATGTATTTTGAGATAAAGTCTTCGAGTGAGCGCCATGATGTCTTTTGATATGATTTAAGTTTCTTTTCAATGATTTTGGATTTCTAACGAGCTTGCTCAATATCCTTAATGTCAAGTAATTCGAGCTCATTTTGTATATTTTCCTTCAATCCTAATAAGGATATTTGAAGTAGCCAATCTTCTAATATATTATAGGAATGGGTGGCTAGCACATGTAGATATGAAAAAAAATTCCTCTACCATAGCGAATTGTTGTAATCAGGCGAGTTTAGCAAAGACACCCTTTTCTTCTGTGCCGAGAAAATGTAGGAAGAATTTTTTTTGGAATACATCCCTGTCTCTTGGTAGAGATATGGATTTTTCTCTCCACCATAGGAACCAATAATGTGCAAAGTCCTTCATATGTATAGATGTGACATTAATGCTTTCTTCATAATAAAAAATTTGGTAATACCTGAAGTATTTTTAATTTTATTTACCCATGTTGTTTCTTCTCTTGCATTCGATCCATCAAATTATGGAATAATAATATTTGTCTTGGGCATGCCATTATTATATGTCCCCATGTTGGAAAAGTAGTGTGATTGAGGAGGCATCCAATGTGAATTTGAATTACCATGGGTTATATTCCCATTCACTATTGCTTGACGATTGATTCTCATGTCACTGTAATTTTTACTGCACTCTACTAGTCCTTCTTTCTATTTTCCTTGTCATTCTCCTTCACTCACCCTTTAAAAACCCCACAAAACCTTGGAAAACCACACATACCCTCACTTACCCTTGCAAACCCTTTCATATATCAACCCTTGCATCATCTATCTTGGCCTTTCATACACCCTCACATCTCATCCTTCTTCATATAAGGCGTTGTCTACGACTCAAAACACAACAATTGGATGGAATGAGAGATGGGGAGGAATGATGGTCTGAGACTAACATGAGGACAAATGCTATGATACCAATTAGAACTTGGTTGGCAATACACACACACACAGATTAAAATGTATTTATATAGTATTTATTATTTTTTACTTGATGTTCTTTAAGATTACAACATGTATAAATACATGCAAATGAGTGAAGTCACATCTTTTAGAAAATTGAATGTGACTTTTACATTAACAATATAATTAAATTAAATGTAATATAATAAATTATATTACGAAGAACTAAAATAGAGTTTGGTTAGTTCCAAGACAAGGCTACCAAAGAACATCGAAGCAATTTCGTTGAAACACGTAGATAAACCAAAATGAAACCGCCAAAACCTGGAGATTTCAATAACCTGTAATTGTCATGGATATTCCACTGGAACAATTCGCCACGATAAATCTTATAATATTATGAAATATTAGTTTATAAAAATTACTTTCTTAGATCCAAGATTATTGATTACTATATTATTGCTTCAAATTATGAAAATGATTGAAATATGAAAATGAAATAAATGAGCGAAAGAATACACCATCCACACAAATGAACACAAGATATATCTTGGGAAACCCAATAGAAGAGAAAACCTAGCTATAAGGTGAGGCCTATGATCTACTCTCTTTTCTTCAGATGCAAATACAAAGAAAGAGGCACTCACTGTGGAGTTTCCTTTGACATTGTGGCCTATTTGGTTGCTATAAAATCTCTCCTCCTCTGTTATTCTCTCAAGATACCATGATCTAGATTATTTTCGGCACGAAATGAGAGAGGAGATATAATAAAGCAATGAACAGAGATATATTAGATATCCAATAATATAACATAAATGTATCAGAGATGAAACCATAAACACAAAGATACAGTAATACACAATTTTCTATTAATGAGAGAAAATGTACAAAGACTGTAAAAATACAGAGTTAAAGACTCGCTAGAATGGTGGAAGCTTATCTCTGAGAAGAGATGTGATGGATACTCGCATTCGTGAGAATATGATTTTACAATGAGCCTCCAAAGGCCTTTTTATCATAAATACAATCCAAAACCCTAACCCCGGAAGATGAAAAGCCAATAGTTTTGTGGACCCTGTTTCGGGTAGTTTGGTGTATCAACTTCTCCGGGGCGTAACTTTGGCATACGATCTCCATTTGGGGCGCATGATAGATCGTTGGAAAGGTATCATAGAGGAAATTCATTTTGGGAGATCAATCAAATCCTTTGGATTTCATTGAGAAGCTCAATCCATAAAAACCTTCATTTAGGCCCTCAAAATGGCCCCAAAAGTTAAAAACTGCTAAAAATAGTAAATTGCCAAAATTGCCAGAAAACTGTTTTGAGGGAGTTGGAAAAGGTAGATGGCCACCGATATCCACCTAGATCAATCCTCCCTACTTAGGAATCAATGGTATCCATTGCGTTGAGTGTCCAGAGGAGAGGGAAAAGAGTTTGCTGAATCTTCATCTTGATGAGTTGCTTGCCTTGTTGGAGACGTTACACTACTTAGCTTTTTGAAGGTTTTCACGAACCTGTGGCTGAAAGGGTTGGACATGTTTAACCATTATGGCTGCATGAAATGTTTGTGTGAAGAAGGAATATTTACTCTTTTCTACAGTATTGTCGACCTTCTTCTGTTGGATAGAAGGTGCTTGGGCCAAGGCCGTAGTGGTTGCAATATCCTTCTGTTCACCTTTTGAACATATTGTGAAGAAGCTAAATTTTCTAGTATGAGATACTACCTTGCGAAACTATTTAGGTGGGACAGTAGTCAGCACCACCTCTGGTATCCTATAGAGATAACCCCCCAGAGTAACAATGACACTACGGGGTCGAGACTCATAGATAGCATGGTGCTTCCACATATATGGTTGGCCCAAGAGAACATCACAAACATCCAACAGGGAAACATCACATAATACCTCATCCTTGAAGGGTTGGATGCCATATGAAAATTGACATTGTTGGTTGACACGTAGATCTCATCCCTGGCGAAGCCACTCGATGTTGTATGGTTGTGGGTGTGGTGTTGTTGACAATCCCAATTGTTTGACAACCTCTACTGAGATGAGGTTCTTCTAGCTTCTGCTATCAAAAATAAAATGCAGTGGGTTTCTCTTCACCCACATATGTGAATGAAAAGGATCTCCCCCTCTTCAGGATCTGTTGGTTCTTCTGGTTGAATTGTTGTCGTCGCGACATTAACAGTGGGGTCTGCGTCGATGATCTGCCTTATGTCAATATTTTGTTAATCAGATTCCGAATCAGGGTTCGGCTACTTGTCTTTGATTTCGACCACCAATGACTATTTTGAGCGACTTTCATCGGTGTTGTTCCAGGGGATTTTGTGGAAATCACACCATTTTCTGGTGTCCTTCTTAATCTTCCTGTGACCCTTATTTTCTTGTGGCTTGGAATGGTTTTTAGGAGACTGTTTGTTAGGGCCGTCTTTATCATACTTTGGCTGTTGCGGATTTGCAGACCCAAACTCCTCTTTCTTCTGGTGCTTAAATTTCTTATCTATTTTAACAACATATCGATAAGCATCACCGAGTGATGAGATGTCCAGAAAATCCATTTCAGTTTGGATGTATCTATGTAGAGCCCCATGGTATTTCATAACCAAATGTTGTTCGGAGTGTTTGATACCCATCTTGGTGCGCAAGGTATGGAAGGTATTGGTGAACTTTAGAACTTCTTGGCCCCTCTCTTGCCATAGTGCGGTTCTTCTCATATATTGGTCCTCATAGTTGCCAACAGGGTAATACTGTTCATTTACCGCGTCCAAAAAAAAACCCCAAGTGGGATTGGCCCCATATATTCCAGACTCTTATGTGGAAATTTTCTCCCAGTAATTTTCCCATCAATGTTTGACATGGGGGAGATATTTAGGGAGTGTGAAGTTGATATTTTCCCTATCAAAAAAATGGTGAATAGAGAAATAACCTTCTAGCAAATTTAACCATTTGTCTAGGGCATCTTCATCTATCTGACCTTCAAATACGAGAATATCAAAATTAACATGTACCTTGAAAGGAGAGGTGCTTCTAAAGTGGTTGTTTTATGAAGATGTGCCTATTTCTATCGGTAGGCATTGTAGGATGTGGGAAAAAGTATCCATCATTTCGTCCCTCTGTCACGTGAGAGCTTGCTCAAGCAACAGATTGATAGAATCGTCTACTCCGTCATTTTTATTTTCTTCCACCATGGAGGGTTTCTTGGGTGTGTGAGAGTGATTTTATTCAAGAGAGACAAGATCAAGACCCAACTTGCTATACTCGGACTATTGGAAAATGATTAACAGGTAGCGTATGCTTGTCATTGATGGCAAGTACAACAATGAAGATGGCAGGATTCAGAAGTGAAAGATCAGGAGGAGAAGCGTCGCTGATCGTTGGATCCCATCCAAAATTCCCAACAGCATGAGGGCCGTCAGATCTGAATAAAAACAAGAAGAGCACACGCTGAAGAGGAGGATAGATCTCAGGCATTAGATCTGAGCGCAGGATCCGACCACCGTTGGATCGGGGAAAACCTGCACGGTGTTTAAAGTGAAAGGAGAAAATGGGCTCACAAAATCCCGAAAGCAGGAGGATCGTCCATCTCAAGGGGTTATGAGGACCGTCGATCCGACTCCCTGTCGGGGTTTCGAGGATTGCGAGTTGAAGAAGTCAAAGAATAATAACCACAGGACTCGCGAAAATCGCGATATGCGATACCCCGATATAATCTCGACCGTTGGATCGAGGACAAATTTGGATAGTTGATCCCAGTCCTTGTCGGAGTTTTGGGGATCGCGAGTTGAAGTTGTCAAAGAACATTGACATCAGGAATCCCGATATCGCGATATGAAAAATCACGATGAAATCATAGCCATTAAATCAAGCTTGGATCTGGACCATTGATGTAACTCCATATCGAACTTTCGGGGATCGCGACTTGGAGAAGCAAAGAACCCAATGCATCAAGAATGTCGATTTTGTGATATGCAAAATCGCGATTCCATCGCAGCCGTTAAGTTAAGAAGTGATCTGGACTGCTGATTTTCTCCATGGAGTATCGGGGATCAGGACTTTGAGGTGACAAAAACACTTGACAACAAGAATGTCGATTTCGCGATTTGCGATATCGCGATTCAATCGCAGCCATTGAATCGAGAATGAATCTAGACCGTTGATTCTACCTCGTGTCAGAGTTTCACGAATCGCGATATGAAGAGGAAAAGAAGCAAATGCAACTTGAATTACGAATTGGCGATATGCGAAATCACGAAAGCGCCTTATACATAAGGTTGTGGTCACAGCCCTAGGTCACAGGAAGAGAAGGAGTCAGTCCAAATAAGCAACATTTCAGAGTTTCGGAGATCATGAGACACTTGGGCACAGGAATGCCGAAATGCCGAAACCCGACTTAAAAAGGAAAGAATAATAAAGGTCATCCAATGGTGCATATGAATTTGAACAATATTGGAGGGAAACTGTAACACGATACAGTCTAACTGCCAGAAACCACTGATGGGTTCTGCCAGAGGACTCGAAGACACTACGGGATGACTAGCAGAGGAGGTGAAGAGTCTCTAAGAGGGATAAAGATGTTTGTGGAGGTGATTGATAGCTAATGAGAATTGGAGCCTGTAACTGAAACAGAGAAGGTGAGTTCGACTGTCACAAACAAGACGAAGAGTCTCAAACTTCCAGAGAGGCCGAGGAATCTCAATATAACATACAATGATGCTGGACACGCGGGGTGAACCACCAGCGAAGCTAAAGAGTCACGATGATGATCAGACAGAGCACTCGAGAGGTGGAGGATAATGGCGTGGAGTCATCATGCAGAGGCATTGCGAACATTGCATGCACAAGGTGCACAGAAGATATAAGTACATGGTACAAGGAAGAGATGGGGT
>SNQJ01S0083824.1:54233-72735 GCA_010110895.2 Picea sitchensis
CAATATTTAATCATAAATTCACTCAAAAACACTAAAATAGATGCATTGGAAAATAATATGTCTAAAACCCATGTAATCATGAAAATGGTTTAATGTAAGGGTATGAGAAAGCGAAATATGGTTAATAGTGAAGTGAAAGTGAAGTGAACATGAAGTGAAAGGTTGGTAAAAAGATGGTACTTTGGCGACTCAACATACATCATATCTAGAACTCCAAAGAAAATCAAAGGAGGAAAAGTCTGAAGACCCGAAGGAGGATCTCGACCGTTGATCGAGAAGGAGGTCGCAGGACCGTAGATATGAGTTTAAAGGTCAAACATTCGAGGTAGAAGCAAGGCCATTTATTCAACAGGACAGGTGCCAACAAATTGTTAAATCCAGAATATTAGAGTACAGAGGAAAGTGAGGTTTGAGATTTCAAACACCCGAAGTCTGGAATCGCGAAGAGATCTGGTTCGTAGATTTTGGAGAGGGAAGATTTGAACCACCTATCCAGAGATACCGTCAAGATAGGGAGATCGATGGTCCCACAACATTTCAGGGATTGGAGGTGTGTGATATTTAGAAGGAATTCATGTGGTCATGTGAGGATGTCGTCCAAGGTCACATGTGAAGAAGGAGCTTAACAAAGGGAGCTTGTGGAGGTTGAGAATCGATATTCCGAAAGGCTGGTATCATGAAGGAGATCCTAGCCATAGATTCAAGGAGACAGATGGCAGCAGATCTTCCACTCCAGGAGATTTCCATATAGCAGAGAGAGAAGTTTGAAAATCGAAACTCCTGAAGCCCGAAAAATGAAATCAACAACAACCATTGATCTAGAAGGGAGTTATGTGGAAATAGATCACAACGATCTGAGGTCATGCGTAGATGGAAGGAAAGGAGATTAGATAGAAATTAGGAAATAAGAGAGACATGATATCAATGGACGGGAAGGATTGCGGGGCCAGAACCTGCATGGAGTATAATTAGTCTAAAGCGGGCTGCAATTGGAACCACGATATTTGCAAATGGATACATGGCAGCACGAGGAGGATTGCGGGGTGAAAAGCGAGTTGGTTTGAAACCACTCTTTCCCACGCCCACAATCATGCATTTTAACAAGGATATGACCGAGGGTCATATGAAGGAGGGGCTAACACCAAAGGGGCTTATGTCTGAAACTAGTGTTTTGAGAGTGCGTGGAAATTAGCCCGCGGGTCTGTCGGGATCTGCATGCAGGGAACAAAGGGGCCTATGCATATTTGATTTTGGTTCAATCAGGAGCCCGAAGAATTGATTTGACTCAACAAAAGAAATATCCAGAGACTTGGAGGTCGAAATAACCCCAGGAGGAGAGGGGGGTTGCATCACCTATAGTTCAGGTTTGGAGATGAAGAAAGGATTGATAATGAGTCATGTAAGAAGTTGAATGGTTTCCAAGTGTTAGATACCTGCAAAACAATGTTAGCCTTACCTAGAACAAGACAAAAGATGATAAACGAAGCCTTTAATAAAGGGGAATCAAGGAAGAATCCTTGTTGTCCCAAATTGCATCAATATATAAATATATATATCAACAATGAATGATGTTAATAGCTGCAAATTTGACCATCTAAAATATAATACAAGATATCAGAAATAAATCTAGAAATGACTAGCCAAACTTATAATGATTAAAGAGAGGATTTAGTGGTGATGATGTGATGTTCTCAACAATTTTTTTATAACGGACTAATGTTTTTAGAAAACAATTTCTACAACAACAACTTATAGCCACCAAAATTGACAATAAATCTGCCCAAGGTAGCCAACAAGTGGTATATTAATAATGATAGCTTGTAAGTAGATTTCAACAGTAAAATAGTGAGTAAAACAAGAGTTAAAGATGAGTTTGTGTCATCCCTAATGGATGTAGCATTAATTTATAGAAACAAAGAGAGTTATTTATCCAATTAAGACGCCCCTAGGGCATAAGAAAGACTAAAGCATGCAAAATCAAATTCTACTTAGAAAATTGCAATATCTCAACATTTCACATATACCAATGCAATAATATTATATCTCCAATGCATGTAGATTAGTGTCTTATCAATTGGGTTAGTGAAGTATCTTGTGTAAGATCTATGGTTTTTTAATTCTCTAGGGGTGTAATCTCTTTTACTCCCCAGAGAAAACAAAACCTAGCAAGGTAAATCTACAAGGGTGTAAAACATAGTTACCAACTTAATGAGAATTGTGGCCTCAAAACGAGAACTTTGAACCAAAAAACACATATTTTTGCATAAAAAAAAATCAAAATCAACCCCTAAATAAAAAATTGGTGCTACCAATAGCACCATGTTTTTAAATAGGGTCAAAATTACAACATTTTTCAAACATGGCTTTCAAAACTCAGATAGCAGCTCAGAAAAACCTTAAAATTAGCACCTAAAAAAAAATATGTTTTTGATCTTTTTTCTTTTCTTTTCAAAATGTTAAAATTTTAGATAAATTTAAATTTTATTCTGTAACAACCCCATCATTAAGACTACATGCGACGCAACGCAATTTTTTTTTTAAAAGCAGGACGACAACAACGCCAACAATTAAACAACACAACTTGACGATGAACACCACGCACGCATGTCAGGCAACAAAAAACAATGACTCAGACACTAGAACATCAAGAAATGGGACAAAACATGCGATAATCCAAGAAAGATATAAACGACTACCTGCCCGACACAAGCAGGGAAACACCTACAAGCTAAAGGACAACATCAACCAACTCAACACAACGGCTTTGACGACCAGTAACTAGAAACCTATATGGTGCACAAAACCAAACACGTTAAGGCATTACAAACCAAGTGCCAACATCAATTAAAATGGACAATGCCCACAAGAAGCACATACTCTGGCCAGGTTATCTTTTTCCTCTATCCCTCAGGGTGCACGATGATCCCCTCATCAGGAATCATGCCATCACCCAATGATAGGCGTGACAGTAACCAAGGCACAACATAACATATTTAGACCATAAACCAAGGATATATCGAATGGACTAGGAGACCAAATTAATTGTCAAATACAAGAAGACTAACCCAAGCATCAATCGAAAATTCAACATGTACAAGACGTGGGGTGACTAACTACTATAACAATCATACATCACATTAAATTCCAAAGCAATCCTACATCAACATGGTTAATAGCACCTAGGAATATAATATTTAACCAATCATACCTCACATTAATTTCCTGAATCCACATGCATCATACATTCTTTAAATTGATCTTTCTATATCATTATGGAATAACTACTTCTTCTTTTTTTTGCATTGAAAGTGAACTATTATAAGTACTTAACACAATCAATAAACACTATCAACAATTAAACTTTGTCTATTAATATAGTGAACTACTTAACAAAAAGTGAACTACGTTGTCTATTAATATTTTAACTACTTAACATAATATATATGAACTATGTTGTCTATTAAATGTTCGGCATTGTTGTCTAATATATAATTATATCTTTATTTCCTATATTATTGTGATCTCTGGATAATTCAATTGATAAACTATTAGTAATTATAATGATATCGTTGGGTAAATAACCATAAATGTTTGAAATATAATATCATTACGTAATAACATTTTGTTGTCAATAACATTTAAAACGCTATCCGTGAGGATTCTATCCAGGATATTAAATTTCAATCCATTATGATATTATATTACTGTATCCAGTCCACTCTGAAATCACTTATTAACAATGATTTACTGTGTATAAAATCAATGATAATACTGTCTAAAAATTATATACATCGTTGTCAATGTTTATTGTCAACACAATGTAATATATATCATTGTGTAAACATTACTAAAATCGATGAGTAAATATTATTAAAATCGTTTAGTACATATATCATTGTTGAATTACATTTCAAGGGAGAAATTTAACTCTATAAAAATTACAGTAATCGCTATCATAAATCACTATATGAGTTCGCTATCATAAATGAATTTTCTATCATGAAATCGCTGTAAGAATTCGCCATATAAATCGCTATCATAAAATGAAAATCGTTGTCTAGATACATTTAAAAGGGAAATTAAAACTTCATAAAATTTACATCTCTGCCAGGAAATTTCGCTGTGAATTTACCTTTAAAAAGAGAAATTAAAACTCTATACAAATCACATCCATTTAGATTCATTGTGTATAGAAATTACATCTATTCAGATTCATTGGGTATAGAAATTACATCTATGTAGAGACTTGCTGTATATAGATTCGTTGTATTAAAACTCTATAAAAATTACATCTATTTAGATTCGTTGTGTATAGAAATTACATCTATTTAGATTCGTTGGGTATAGAAATTACATCTATGTATAGACTTGTTGTGCATAGATTCACTGTATTAAAACTCTATAAAGAATACATCTATTTAGATTCTCTGTGTATAGAACTTACATCTATTCAGATTCATTGTCCTTTGAATGCAAAAGGCTATGTAAAAATATGGGTGAAAACGATTCGAGCTATGTAAAACGAATGCAAAATGTGATGTAAAAATTTGGGTAAAAACGAATGCAAAACGCTATGTAAAAACGAATGCAAAATGATATGTGAAAACACTATGTGAAAATAAATGCCAAAACGATGTGTGAAAATTTGGGTAAATTTTTTTCAGAGATTAATCCTTCAAGAATAATCACTCAACGCAGAGTTTAAACATTCCTCAATGCTGGACATCATAAAAAATGTAGAGATTAGGCCTTCAGAACTCAGAGGTTATCATTCACAAACTCATAGTTTTATCAATCCAAAATGCAGAGATTTACCAAAGTTCAAGAAATTAAAAACATAGAGAAAATCAGAGTTTTAATCAATCAAGACGCGAAGATACTCATTCACAAGAAGGAACAAAGATTAGGGGTTAATCATAAGAGAAAAATGTATATATAAGTAAGGGTTCGATAACTAGGAAAAAATTATCCTTCACTTATTATCCGTGCACAAGAAATCAAGGCATTTGAATCTATAGGTCTTTAAACACCAGAGTGACGATCGTCTATTTGGCTCCTAGCCGACTACTCAAGCACGGACTAATAAATTAAGGGATAAGGGACGAAAGATAGAAACACAAATTTTCTTCTTAATAATCAATTAAAACAAAGACACAGAAGTCATTGCAATCAGAGGTTGGGTTTTCCATGGGAAAACAAATCAGAATAAAACGAGCAAAGGGATTATAAATACCATAGGAAATCAGGTGGAAGAAATCTCATGGCAATGAAATCTTCAACCAAGCACCGAAAAATAACATGTGTAAATTAAATTTCATTGCAAGTAACAACTTTAACAGGCATACCTTAGCCAAACGCGAATGCTCTGAAGTGGTTGTCCCATGCATGCTTTGTCCAACTCCCGCTTGCCAACTGATGTGACCTCACCGATACCTCTCGACCAACGCTAGGGGTAATATTATTCCCCTTGAGCCCCCCGAGCTGCAAAGGGGCCACACACACAATACCAGATAACTATTAGCACCCAACTCGCCTTGCAAGGTCGAGCTACCACTCGTTACCCGAGCTGGGTATCCCAACTCCCACAAGAGAAAGTTTAGTCAAGCTAAAAGTTTAGCAGCGTAACGTTACACAAAAATATGAGATCCATACTCCTCCTCCTCCATCCTTTTTATAGAATTTTCAAGTAATCAGTTTCCCAAATTCTCATTAAATTCCTTTTTCATTTAATTAATTAGGAAAATCCTCCCCCGTACACATGTCACCCATCCCCTAGTTGCACAAAAAAATCAATTTTATTAATTAATTAAATATTCCTATTTCCCTCACCCACCTAAAAGCATTCCTAAAAACGCTCCTTGGTGTCCCAATATTCCCTTACAAATCTTAAATGACTTACCCCTTACTTAATTCCTAGTTGAGTTCATAAATAGGAAGTTCCCAAGGCAAGATTTCTTACTAAGTTAGACATTCAATTTTTTCTTTACGTTTCCCCTTTTCTTTAGGTTTCCCTTTTTTCCTTAAGTTTCCTATTTCTTTTAAGTTTCCCTCTTTTTCCTTTTTAACTAAAAATCAATTTAGCAAGTGTAGATAAAACAACCATTTACCGTTTTTCTTATTTAATTGAAAATTAATTTAGCAAGTGTGGATGAAACAACCATTTACCCTTTTTCTTCTTTAATTAAAAATTAATTTAGCAAGTGTAGATGAAACAACCCTTTACCCTCTTTTATTTTTAACTAAAATTAAATTAGCAAAAATAGATAAAAACAACCATTTCCCTTTTTAAAATTTTAATCCTCCATTATAACTTTGACTTTAATAAATAAATTTGAATTCCTTACACCCCTTTTTGTTACATGTTTATTTGTTATTATTTGTTTTTTTGACCACATGTTCTACTTAGACTTAAATTTTAATTTCACTAAGTTGGATGGCATTTTTATTAGGGAAAATTGTTTTTAAATATTATTTATCACATCATTCATTTTAAGGCCAACTAGGTTTATTCACTTACCAGTTAAAATCGCGACGTGCCCTTGAGGATGCACTAGGTGCTCCAAGGGTGCCACTCACCTCCTTCCATTTTCCTTGCGCGATGTGCCCTTCAGGATGCACTAAGTGTTCCAAGGGTGCCACTTGCCTCTTGATTGACTTTGGTAGACATCAAACCCCTGGAGTCAATACTCCACCAGGTGATCTTGTGGGAGACTAAGGGCCTCTAAGGAATAAGGCACCTACCTTATTGCGCACTCGTTAGAATCATCGTGAGCGACTGTCACAATCTTCCCTCATGGCATCATGGGTGTTCTCGAACTAGGTAATCGTTAACCTATAGTTCGAGCCACAGTGGGAGTTCTATTAGGTTTTGGTAGGGATGTTGCCACACCTCTCCCTCAAGTCTCTGGTTGTCCTGCATGACCCATCTACTCCACATGTGAGTCTGGTCAGAAAGCTATCGTCATCCTGCATCCATCAATGAATCATGTTAGCAATAATAATCAATCATCATAAAATATAATCATGTACATATGTCACATCAACAAAATTCAACCCAATAGTCCACTCCCTGACTCGATCCAGAGTCCAAGGGGTTTCATCAATGCCTCTGCATCCTTGAGGTCCAAAGTCCTACACACTCAGGAGAACCCAATCAATAGCACATGTCTATGTAATACAACCAAATAACACATCATCAAATTCATAATATCTCATAATCACAATCAAAATGACCAATAGATATAATAACCAGGATCACTTGTAAGCAAGTGTCAAAGAATAAGTTCACTCAGTGCGTGCAAGAGTGGATGTTACATACACCCCCTCTTGGTCTAAACTTCATTCCAAAGTTTCACAGTATATAAGTGCTGAAATAAAGTGTATCACAGTATCATAAGTCTACCTATCAAACAAAAATGGATACTGATGACGCATATCATATGTGTCCTCTCAGGTCACTAAGTGCGGACTATAGTTGTCCCACTGGACCTTGACCTGATCTACTATTCGACGTCGTAGCTATTGAATGTGATGCTCCTAGATGCGGATTGGATCTTCCGTGAGAGCACCCTCATCATATACCTGTAAGTATATAATGTAAATAATATGTGTAGGATCACTAATATAATGTCTCAAAACAGATACGTGAAAAACATCGTGCATACGCATTAAAGAATCAGGAAAGACTAGTCGATAGGCCACAGGCCCCTTCTTTTCCACAATCTCGAAAGGTCCCATGAACTTAGGAGAGAGTTTAACACCCTTTCCAAACTTGATCAAACTCTTATGCGGTTTCACCAGCAAGAAGACTCGATCGCCAACTTCATAACTACGTTCGACACGATGCACATCGACATAACTCTTTTGTCGATCCTGCGCTTCCTTGATCCTTTATCTTATTGTTTGAATTTTATCTTCCATTTCTTGGATTGTTTCTGGTCCCACTAGAACCCTATCCTCAAGTTGATCCCAACTCAAAGGCGTCTGACAAAGTCGCTCGTAAAAAAACTTGAAAGGTGCCATCTTAATGGTGCTTTGATAACTGTTGTTATATGTGAATTCTACCAGTGGCAAGAATTCTTCCCAATGCTTCTGTTCATCCATCACGTACATACGCAAAATGTCCTCCAAGATTTGGTTTATTCGTTCGGTCTGCCCGTCTGTCTTTGTTTTATATGAGGTACTAAAGTTAAGTTGGGTTCCCAAGGCCTCTTGGAAACTAGTCCAAAATAGTCCTCTAAACACCGATCCTCTATCGGATATAATCCTCTTAGGCACGCCATGCAACCTCACAATATCATTGATGAAAACTCTAGCTATGTCAGGTGCCTGATATGTTGCACACACATGAATAAAATGAGCACTCTTCATTAGAGTGTCGACTACCACAAAAATCAAGTCATGTCTCCTTGTCGTCAGTCGAAATCCAACAATGAAATCCATCAAAATGACCTCCCATTTTGATTCCAGAATAACGTCTGGCTATAGTAATCCTGTTGGATGTCTATGTTCATCCTTCCCCTGCTGACATTCTAGACATATTGCCACATAGTTGACTATGTTTTCCTTCATTCCTTTCCAGAAGAATAAGGGTTTAAAGTCTGCCCTCATCTTTGTGACTCCTGGGTGAGCCATGTACACTGCTCTGTGAGCCTCGTTTAGGATCAAATTCCTCAACTCGTCATTGGGCGATATGTAAATTTGAATTTTAAATCTCAATAATCCGTTGTTGTCCATAGTAAATCCTTCAAATTTTGGTACCATTATTGTGTTTTGTCTGATGAAATCCTTGACCTATTTGTACCAGTCATTGTCTCACTGTAAAGTTAGAATATTTTCACATAGATTCATCTGAAGAGGCATCACCGAAAAGATGTGTGGTATCTAACTCAATGCATCTGCCACTCTATTCAATGTTCCCTTTATGCAAGTAATCTCGAAATTGTACTCGCTAAGCAATTTCAACCAACACCGTTGTCGCGCGTTCAAGTCGCTTTGCGTAAATATGTGTTGTAGTCCACAGTGTTCCATTTTTAGTTCAAATTTTCATCCAATAAGGTAATGTCTCCAAAATATCAAGGCATATACAATGGCTAACAACTCCAAATCATGCATTGCATATTTCTCCTCATTCCTTCTCAACTTCCTTGAGATGTAAGCGATCACTCGACCGTATTGCATCAAGACTCTCCCTAAGCACGTAGTGGACCCTTAAGGGGTGCCGATGCCCTGGTTTCATCTCTGTCCAAGTGGTTGATCAGTGCCTCAGACATCTGCTTAAAGTACCTCATCATCCCAACCACATCACCCACAACTATCTATTCCTTCCCAACAACTTGTTTGTCTCCCTAGGGGTTAGATCCCTCAAGCGTGGATTCTACTAGAGGCGTCGCGCCTCCTCCCCTAGCACCTTGTCATATGCCTCCACGATGTCCTCTAACCATGATTACCTGCACAAATACAAATCAATTTAATTATCAACCTTATAATCCAAAATCAAATCAACGAAAACCGTAGTGATCCCAAGTTGCGGGTCGAACCTAGCTCAGATACCATATGTAACTACCCCATCGTTATGACTACATGCGACGCAACACAATTTTTTTTTTAATTTAATTTTTAAAAGAAGGACGACAATAGTTAAACAACACAACTTGATGACAAACACCACGCACGCAGATTAGGAAACAGAAAAAAATGACTCAGACACTAGCACATCAGGCAACTAGACAAAACATGCGATAATCTAAGACAGATATAAACTTTTACCTGCACGACACAAGAAAGATGATGCCTAAAAGATAAAGGACAACATCAACCAACCCGACACAACAATTTTGATGACTAGTAACTGGAAACCTCTACGACGTGCAAAACCAAACGCGTTAAGGCGTTGCAAACCAAGTTTCAACATCAATTACAATGGACAATGCCCACATCGGGAAGCACAGACTCCAGCTAGGTTATCATTCTCCTCTATCCATCAGGGCACACGATGATCCCCTCATCAGGAATCATGTTGTCACCCAACGATAAGCGTGACAATAACCAAGGTGCAACATAACATATCTAGACCATAACCCGAGGATATATCTAACGCGCTAGGAGACCGAATTAATTGTCAAATACAAGAAGACTAACCGAAGCACCAATCGACAAGTCAATAAGACGCAGGGTGACTGACTACTATAAAAATCATACATCACATTAAATTCAAAATCAATCCTACATAAACATGGTTAACAACACCTAGGAATGTAATATTTAACCACATACCTCACATTAATTTCCCGAATCCACATGCGTCATACATTTCTTAAACTGATCTTTATTTATCATTATGGAATAACTGCTTGTTTTTTTTTCCATTAAAAGTGAACTATTGTAAGTACTTAACATAATCAATAAACGCCGTCAACAATTAAACGTTGTCTATTAATATAGTGAACTACTTAACAAAAAGTGAATGACGTTGTCTATTAATATTTGAACTACTTAACATAATATATATGAACTATGTTGTCTATTAAATGTTCAACATTGTTGTATAATATATCATTATATCTTTGTTGTCTATAATATTGTGGTCTCTGGATAATTCAATTGATAAACTATTAGTAATTATAATGATATCGCTGGGTAAATAACCATAATTGTTTGAAAAATAATATCGCTGCGTAATAACATTTTGTTGTTAATAACATTTAAAACGCTATCCATGAGGATGATATCTAAGATATTAAATTGCAATCAATTATGTTATTATATTATTGTATCCAGTCCACTCTGAAATCGCTTATTAACAATGATTTATTGTCTATAAAATCAGTGATAATGTTGTCTAAATATTATATACATTGTTGTTGTTGGCCCTTGACCACGTTTTGGAAGATCCTTAGTCAAGTTTGACCTATTTTGGGACTTCGACAACCTGTTGAAGGAGGAGCACAAGATGAAACAGAGATCACGGGATGTCGGCCCCTTATTGGGATTTGGGATTATGTAACGGGTATGGGATGTCGGCCCATGGGTTTACCCATGTTTAGGCCTATTTTGTAAAGTATAAATAGATGCTAAGGCAATGTAGTGAATAGAGATATAGAGAGTTATGAATGGCTAAGTGTTATATCTATGTGATTGAAGGATTGTAAGTGCTATGTGCATACTTTGTGAGACTTGCAAAGCTAAGTGCAAGTCATTATAAGAGGTTGTGGAAGGTTGTGTGCTTATATCTACTTGAGTAAGGAGGATCTAGCGAGCTACGTAGATCCCATGTCCTATGCGGAGTAGGGTCTTGAGGCTCTGTGCATGTAACCTATTGAATAAGATAATAAAGAAGAAGGGTTGGTGGACGTAGCCCTAGGGTGGGGGTGAACCACATATATGCTGTGTTGCTCGACTTTGTGCGATGTCTTGATGTGTTTATGTCTTTATTTGCTAAGTTCTTTGATATAGATAGATAAAAAAATTTATTATTTGTGCTAATGATGTATATGGATGTTAGATATGACTTATATGAATGTGCTTAGTGCCTGAATATGTTAGATCTAACCTACTTCTCTACAATAAGTTCTTAGATACATCAGATTTGGATATTTGTGAAGTAGATAATGGTTGAATATTGATGAATTGTCGATGCTAAGTGCTCTGTTAAGTATTACAATCACAGATCTGTGTCCCAGATAAGGTTGCAGACACTTGAGTCCTGTAACCACCCCTACCTCTACCTCGGCTGAGACTTCATTTTCTTCGCAGGTGTTGCCGAAAGTGTTGGTAGTTAGGGTTTTGTTGGTGCGTTGTTGTAGCGTTGAACCCTGGGTCTTCCCCTGTGACAACAAATGGTTTTTTTGCCAGGACCTACAACTTTGATTGTTGGGAACTAAGAAAGAAGTAGATTTGTGCAAATATCTGACCTGAAACTGTGATTTCTAGGAACTGAGAAAGAAGAAGCTTTGTGAAAATATCCGATCTAAAACTGTGATTGCTGGGAACTGAGAAAGAAGAATATTTATACAAAGATCCATCCTAAAACTGTGAAATCTCTGTGCATAGATCTGTTGTTCTAGTGCACAGTATTTTACTTGATTTATAAATCTTTGTGCTAAAGAAAGAAGCCCGATCTGAAGAAAAGAGGTCAGATCTGAAGAAAAGAGGCAAGATCTGCAAGCTCTCTGCTCTGATAAAGGTAAGAATAGTGAAAAGTTCTAGATCTAAAATCTTCATGCTCTGTAGAAGTAAGATAAGTGGAAATTTTTGTTTCTAAAGTATGGATCTAGGTATGTTTGATAGATTCTGTCCTAGCTTGAAAACTAGGGCACTAATAGATGAAAGAAGGTTTGATATGAGTATATTTGATAAGAATAGTGAAAGATATTTTATACCTATGCATAGAAAGAATGTTTGGACTAACAAGTGGATGCAGGATCCTAGAAATAAATGTTTGTAGGTTAGCTACTATGACCCTGGAATGTAGTATAGAAAGAAATGGGAATCATTTAAAAGAAAGAGAGGATTAACCCTCTACTACAGTTGCAGAAAACAAGGACCATGCACCGAGAACACTTTTGCTAACCGTGAATCTAAGCCCGCAGAATTGTTGATTTTATACAGTGATCATTGCACCATTGCCTGCTATCCTATTGCAGTGTCTAAGTTACTCCTTGAACCCAAATATTTCCAACCCTGAGCATGTATGTCGGATGAGTTCAACACTGCAGGGAGAGTTGTCAAAGAAGTTTTGATTGATATCATGACTGAAAGATTCATGTCGATGTCTATAGGTGTACAAGAATCATCGATGAGAGGACTGCAAGCCTCTTCGTCGACTACTCATGAATCGGGGTCATCCCAACCATTAGTAGAGAAGAGAACCAAGCATAAATACAACCTAGCAAACATGAAGTTGTTTCCATCCATATTTCCTGATTACATCCCACCTCTAGCTGGCGCAGTGAATTGTGATAGTGTGCCAAGAGACTTCGAGTACACTATGGTCACTGCGTACCTCCCGAAGGGGATATGAGTAGGTCGAACAGAGTAGGACAAGATCACAGCGTTGAATTTCAATGACTTCAACCTCAGAGATCGAAAGATTTATGGTATTCTCACCCCATACAAGTACCTAATCAGAACTAAAGGGAAGAACTTGAATATCATCCCTCATTCGTGGACGATGAACCTCGTGCAATCCACCCTGTTGAATGTCATGAAGATCCCACACTTCTGAAGAAACCAGGAAGTCAATGCATGTGTCAAGCTACTATTGTCATGTTACCATGGTGGCTACTTATGGATAGACCGCTGCATTACAGTTGATCCAACACTAATCCATAGGATCACAGGACTGAGTATGCAAGGACCCGACCCATATGAATTTTAACCAGGAAAAGCCGCAAATCGTGCACTAGAACATAAGATCAAGGATACATACGATGACGTTGAGAAGGGAACAAGAGGCTACACGGTAGCTTCCAACCAGAGTGGAACAGTGTGCCTCGCATGTCAACTGATAGATGGAAAGATAGTAAGGAAGAACCAACCTACGTAGGTCATCGACTTTGTTGTTGACCTCGCACGAAAGTGTGCGGAAGGCCTACAAATGAACTGGACGAAGTACCTAGTTAACAAGTTGGAACTAGATTGCCGAGAAGCACAGGATTAGGGATATGAATTTCATTTCAGTTGGCTCCTAGTACTCAATGCATTTGTTTCCTGGGAGATGTCGGAAGGAGTGACCTTCCCCGACATAGAGCCATTCAAACTTCTTGCTGCGAAGTTCGCTACCCTATGGTATTCAACTAATATGAACAAACAGTGGAATTCGAACATTTAGTTTCATACATACTACCTCCAGCTCAAGCAATCCATCGAATTCGAGCCTTGCATGACTCTAAACACCCTACAAAGTTTCCGACCACTAATGAAGTTCAACGCAGATTGGCACTTTATCTACATTACAGCACGAGCAGATAAACACCAAGAGAATCTCCAGTCATATTACAAACTCACAGAAGAAGACCTTGAGGAGATCACCAAGGAATGGTCCACTGACCTCCTTATCCCTGCCAACCCTACAGATATATCTGATATTGACAACCCAGAGGACACTCATAAAGAACATAATACACCTGGAACCAACAGACAAAAGAAGAGTGAGGAGGTCCAAAACTTAAGCAACACCTCAGGGAAGACTACTTCCATGTCACCTGACTGAGGGGGTGGTGACAGAGTAGAAGCTAAAAATATACCAGGCGAAGTAACACTGCCTAGAGACAAGGTTGACCCTTTGAAGAAGAGGAAGGTTTCCCTCTCAAAAAATTCTTCCCGAAAGAAATCGAAAGCCTCTATGACCAAGATGCAAATTTTCCTCACCTCCGATGACTTTGACTTCATCATAGAAGCCCTGAACGATGCTTCACTAAAGATATCAGAGAAACAAGGAGTGAAGCAGGAGGAAATATATGATAGGATTGAAGACGAACTCTGAGGGGTACATCAAGCCCTTCAGTCTAGTCACACAGTCTCCACTGCACCTCTGCCATCAGGAGAACCAGAGTTGGGAGATGAGCCAACCCAACTCCACCGACTAGCTGAGACAGTCGAAGCTTGCCTTCGATGAGAACAAGAGGAAACAAAACAAGCTACCCTGGATTTGATGCAAGTGCAAGGAGTACCTGTATAACAACGTCGAGCTGCAGAATAGGAAAAGATTGCTTGCCAAGAAAAGTTTGATGAATAAAAATAATAGCTACAACAAGGAAAAGAACAGTTTCTTGTGGAGCAACTTGAAGTGAAAGAAGTGGTTAGCAAAGAACTTCGTTCTGTGATAGTCATAGAAATAAAGACAGAGGATCGAGTCACGCAGCAAGTAGAGAAGCTCATAGAAGTTATCCAGTAGCTACAACAATGCATAGCATACTTAGATCTCTGCACAGTTCCCAAGACCCCACAAGATGTAAGGGATCAAAGAGAAGCAACTACTCAAAGCGCAGTTGAGAGAATAAAATCCCTTGCTATGGAATGTAAGAAACTTGCTGATCATAGTGCCCAGACCTATGAACAACTCATTGAGAATCCAGAACTGAAGGCACTGGAGTCCCAACTCCAAGAGGCGAAGTATCAAGTCGAAACGATACAAGCGCAGGTGAAGCCTCTGTCGGTTGTGGAAAGAATGAAGCGATCCCAGGAGCAACACACTGCCCAGTTGCAGATCCACACTATGGAGAGAAAATTTATGGAAGTAACTCAGAGGCTCCAACCTGTACAAGATAAGGCTTACTAATTGTTCACATAGGTATAAGGTCGAGGAGTAGAACTAGAGTAGGTTGTCACTGTAGATGAA
Organism: Picea sitchensis; assembly: GCA_010110895.2. Taxonomy (NCBI): domain Eukaryota; kingdom Viridiplantae; phylum Streptophyta; class Pinopsida; order Pinales; family Pinaceae; genus Picea; species Picea sitchensis. The sequence goes on from SNQJ01S0083824.1 coordinate 69,574, forward strand.
CAACGCCTGGAGGGACCTACCAATGATGTAGTCATCCAAGAGTTCACTGAACAGGAGGCCAAGGAGAAAAACCAAGTCAAATAAGCTCAAGCTATGCTCAAGTATTTTGAAGTAGAACTACCTAGATCAGAGTGACTCGAGACGAGTCACAGGTGAGTGTTGGGGACCTGTTGGCCCTTAACCAAGGTTTGGGAGATCCTTGGTCAAGTTTGACCTATTTTGGGACTTCGACATCTTGTTAAAGGGGGAGCGCAAGATGAAACAGAGATCACGGGATCTCGGCCCCTTTTTGGTATTTGGGATTATGTAACGGGTATGGGATGTCAGCCCATGGGTTTACCCATGTTTAGGCCTATTTTGTAAAGTATAAATAGATTCTAAGGCAATGTAGTGAATATAGATATAGAGAGTTACAAATGGCTAAGTGCTAGTTCTATGTGATTGAAGGATTGTAAGTGCTCTATGCATACTGTGTGAGACTTGCAGAGCTAAGTGCAAGTCATTGTAAAAGGCTGTGGAAGGCTATGTGCTTATATCTACTTGAGGAAGGATGATCTAGCGAGCTACGCAAATCTCCTGTCCTATGCAGAGTAGGTTTTTGAGGCTCTATGCATGTAACCTATTGAAGAAGCTAATAAAGAAGAAGAGTTGGTGGACGTAGCCCCAAGGTGGGTGTGAACCAAGTATATGTTGTGTTGCTCTACTTTGTGCGATGTCTTGATGTGTTTATGTCTTTATTTTCTAAGTGTTTTGATATAGATAGATAGATCTATTTATGCTTTGTGCTAATGATGTGTATGGATGTTAGATCTGACTTATATGAATGTGTTTAGTGCCTGAATCTGTTATATCTAACCTACTTCTCTACGATAAGTGCTTAGATACATCAGATCTAGATATTTGCAAAGTATATAGTGGTTGAATATTGATGAACTGTCGGTGATAAGTGCTATGTTAAGTATTACAATCACAGATCTATGTCCCAGCTAAGGTTGCAGACACCTGAGTCCTATAACCACCCCTGCCTCTACCTTGGGTGAGACTTCATCTACTTCGCAGGTGTTGTTGAAAGGGCCGATAGTCATGGTTTTGTTAGTGCATTGTTGTAGCGTTGAACCCTGGGTCTGCCTCTGTGCCAACAAATGTCAATGTTTACTGTCAACACAATGTAATATATATCGTTGTGTAAACATTACTAAAATCACTGAGTAAATATTACTAAAATCGTTGAGTACATATATCGTTGTTGAATTACATTTCAAGGGAAAAATTTGACTCTATAAAAATTACAGAAATCGCTATCATAAAATCGCTATACGAGTTCGCTATCATAAATGAATTTTCTATCATGAAATCACTATGAATTCACCATATAAATTGCTATCATAAAATGAAAATCGGTGTCTAGCTACATTTAAAAGGGAATTTAAAACTTCATGAAATTTACATCTCTACTAGGAAATTTCGCTGTGAATTTACATTTAAAAAGAGAAATTAAAACTCTATCCAAATTACATCTATTTAGATTTGTTGTCTATAGAAATTACATCTATTGAGATTCCTTGGGTATAGAAATTACATCTATGTATAGACTTGTTGTATATAGATTCGTTGTATTAAAACTCTATAAAAATTACATCTATTTAGATTTGTTGTTTATAGAAATTACATCTATTTAGATTCGTTGGGTATAGAAATTACATATATGTATAGACTTGTTGTGCATAGATTCACTGTATTAAAACTCTATAAAGATTACATCTATTTAGATTCTTTGTGTATAGAAATTACATCTATTTAGATTCGATGTCCTTCAAATGAAAAATGCTATGTAAAAATATGGGTGAAAACGATTCGAGCTATGTAAAACAAATGAAAAATACTATGTAAAAAATTGGGTAAAAACGAATGCAAAACACTATGTAAAAACGAATGCAAAACGCTATGTGAAAACAATTCGAGCTATGTAAAACGAATGCAAAACGAATGAAAAATGCTATGTAAAAAATTGGGTAAAAACGAATGCAAAATGATATGTAAAAACGAATGCAAAATGCTATGTGAAAACAATTCGAGCTATGTAAAATGAATGCAAAACACGATGTAAAAATTTGGGTAAAAACGAATGCAAAACGCTATGTGAAAACAAATGCCAAAACGTTGTGTGAAAATTTGGGTAAAAATTGTTCAAAGATTAATCCTTCAAGAATAATCACTCAACGCAGATTTTAAACATTCCTCAACATTGGACATCATAAAAAACACATAGATTGGGCCTTCAAAACTCAGAGGTTATCATTCACAAATGCAAAGTTTTATCAATCCAAAACGCAAAGATTTACCAAAGTTTTAGCAATTAAAAACGCAGAGAAAATTAGAGTTTTAATCTCTCAAGACGCAAAGATACTCATTCACAATAAGGTGCAAATATCAGGGGTTAATCATAAGAGAAAAACACAGAGATAAGTAAGGGTTCGATAACTGGGATAAATTTATCCTTCACTTATTATCTGTGCACAAGAAAGCAGGGAATTTGAATCTATAGGTCTTTGAACACCGGAGTGACGAACGACGATTTGACTATTGGCCGACTGCTCAGGCACAGACTAATAACTTAAGGGATAAGGGACAAAATATAGAAACACAAATTTTCTTCGTAATAATCAATAAAAACAAACACAGAGAAGTTATTGCAATCAGAGGTTGGGTTTACCATGGGAAAACAAATAAGAATATAGAGATCAAGGGAATTAAAAATACCGTAGGAAAGAAGGTGCAATAAAACTCATGGAAATGAAATGTTAAGGTCCTAACCCGCACATAGGTAGATCAATGTATTTGGATGTAATAAAGGTCAATATTAATAAAACCTTTCAATAAAATAGAATAAGGCGGATGTAAGAAGACCTAATAGAAGCGTCCGCTTCTAGAAGGATCTTCCTCTAGATGCTTCTTTTTAGTATAAATAAGAGTCGAGGGTATGAGAACCCTAGGTTGGATATTATTGTAACAGAGCACTGCTTGATTGGAGGTTGCCCCCTCAAAGAGGCCTGTGAACATTGCTATCTGATTCAAAGTGCTATTTCTGTTGCTATTTCGTATATCATTTCTGTGTATTGTGAAGATTATGCTGGATATTTTACTGTTATTTTGTCATTTCTA
>SNQJ01S0083825.1:21320-32431 GCA_010110895.2 Picea sitchensis
AATTTCTCAGCATTTACCTCTCCATTGTACATTGGCAATTCAAATTTAATATCAAGCTTTAACAAAGGAATTTGTGGAGGAATTTTACCATGTCCCCTTGGAGAATTTGGAAGAGGTTGTGAATTGGTAGAAGAAGAGGAAGATGGAGATGAGGGAGGTGGAGTAGCACCATTCCCTCCAATTCCTTTTGGAGTTTTATCACCACTATCTCCCTTGTTCTTTGAAGGGTTGGAGCCTTCACCTTGCAACCTTGCATTCCTTTCTTCCATCAAGACTTTCATCATTTCTCTCATATCCATGAAATCCTTTCTGAGTTCTTCATCTTCTGTAGGAAAATTTTCATGACTCTCTTCATGAGCCATACTTTGTGAATGCCTCCTTGAAGCTTGAGGTGATAGTATAATCTTTCTTCTTGAAGGATGAGAACTTGGCTCTACAAGTTGACCTTCTCCTCTTGTGAGTTTCAACCTTGTGAGCATCAGAAAACAAACACTTGCAAATAATCAAGCCTTCAAAAACCTATGCTCTGATACCAACTTAATCTAAAAATGATAAAGGCTTGTATTCTTGAAATATTTGCAAAATTTTAGTTAAGTGTGCTTATGCAAAAAGGATCAGTTTGTAAAAACAATTTTTAGAGAAAATTACACATTCAAGATGCAGATAATAACCAACAAATAACAGTGAACAATAAACACACAACACAACAAATGATAAAGGAGTTCACCCCTCTCTTGGGCTACATCTCCTGGTCGAGCTTCCAATGGATCTTTTATATTATTTGCTCAAAGTGCTAAAATATGTGCTTTAAAATGATGAAAATGCCAAATAGATGGCTCCAATGGCTTCAGAACGTCCAAAAACCCCTAGCTAGGCTTTTTCGGCACCTGATTTGGCCAAAAATTGAAGAAGATAGGCTTCCTGGAAGTTTCCCCTTCAAACTTATTGTCTCTGGTTCGCCAAAATGCACCTTTGTGTGTCCAACCTAGCCTCTGTGCGTTTTTTCGTGCTTAAACCTAGCACCACGCATATAACCGCAAAACACATGCAACTGTAGAATGGTTAGGGAACGTAGCCCCCTAACCACAAAGTCGTTGAGCGCATGGACCATGTGACCGCGTCCCCCGCACACAAAAGGGTTAAGTTCCAAGTGTATGAGCAAGTGACAAGTGTCGGCGCGTTTGGTTTAATCGTTTGCAATATGAAAACTCCTGCGCATTACAAGCGCAGGGTCATATGTATCAACACAAAACCGCGCGCTAGGGCTAAGCCCCAGCCCAGACCCGCGTCGAATTACACAATAAACAAACTTTTATAATTTTAAAAGCGTGTTATGTTAAGAACTATATGGTGGGCGCGTCGGTTGGGCGGCTCTTCCCAATGCTCTAACCCTACTCGTAGGTCATGGGGTCGAGTCCTGCAGACTCCCACAAAGTTTTAACCATTACCCAAGGTGACACGTGGCAGCCCTCGCTTGGGCCACGTGTCACCAATCCGTTTGCCACAAATGTGCCACGTGTCGAACACTAATTCGTCCACATGACTGCCAACTCAACACCTACCACGTCAGCGTACGACCCTGCCAACTCAGCACCTTCCATGTCATCGTACGAACTTGCCAACTCATCATCTGTACGGACTGTACAGTCAACAAATTTTTGCATGTTTGGCAATTTGAACAGAACGCGATATCTCACTCATCCGATGTCCGTTTGAACCCGTTTGAATTGCGTTGGGTTCGTGACGACGAGGCCTACGCACCCGTTCGATTTGAAGTGATTTTGAGCACTTTGAATTTTGAGCAAAATTTGATCCCTTGGATCAACAAGGCTCGAACCCGTGACCTCTCCTCGAACCGAGAGAGTATATGCACGTCTCACCAACTGCGCTATCCCATGGGGCTTAATATATATGATGGATATAGACATGCTTACAAGTAGGAATATCATGTTATACAAAATAAAGTAAAGTAATAGAAGATGGTTATGTTCAAAATTTAGAAATAGTCATTGTCTTCAACTATGCCTTTAATGAATTTTCGTTGAAATGTTTTTAATGCCTTCATTTTTTATTCTCTACTTGCAGTTACTTGGGTAGACCTTTCAACATGAGCTTTAAGGTAGACCTGACATCGTCTTCAACTATGTCTTTAATGGGTTTTTGTTGGTATGCTTTTAATACCACAAATTGTTTTTGCTCTACTTGTACTCACTTTAGTAGACCTGTCAACATGAGCTTTAAGACCATTTTGAGCTAAGCGACGTTCTGGTTCATGTTGCAATGTGTCTTGTACACTATCATATATTATTCCAAAGCTTTTAGAGAATGAGTCAGTTGTATGAAAAGAAGATATGAATATTGCTTGTGTATCAAAAATACTAAATTTTCTAGCAAGTTCTTCTTTCATTTCCAGTCTCAAAAGGTTCCTCCTTCCAGGATGAATAACACATACTTGAAATTGTATTCTATGCAGTGGGAGATTATCAACAAGATGTCGAATGCAAAGTGTATGCCGTGCTAGTGCGTCCGCTATTGCTATGTATGTCGATGATTTTGCAATGAGAAGATGTCTATCTGAAATATTCTCAAGAGAATATAAACATCATAGTTAGTTTTTGCTTGGAAATGTAGAAAATGTGATTTTATAGTCTAGAATTAAAGAAGAATATAAACAATTTCAAGCAAAACAAAAAAGAATATGGGAAATAATTAATGTGTAAATAGAAAAAATGGAAATAATTAATGTGTAAATAGAAATATGGTGGAGTGAAGTTGAGATGGAGTGGAATAAATATTTATATATTTCCTAAAAGAAAGAGAATAAATTAATAGCGTTGGTAATGTTTATAAATACTCAATATGATCTAATTTATTAAAATATATAACCTAAGATGTATAATAATGTATATGATTGATGGTGGATCCCTGGTTAAATGGGGTTAATGAAATGTCCATTTTCAGTTTACCATCCAACTTGGGATATGTAAGGGGGGTTTCATAAGTCCACACAACCCTGACTCTTGACGTAAGATAACATTTCTCACCCATCAAATTCCAAATTTGAGTAGCAGTGTCAAATGCCACTTTGTAATGTTTCTATTAATCTAACAAAGAAGAGTAAAATAACAACTATTTAGATTTCGTGTTGATTTAGAAAATATTAAAGAGTTTGAAAAAAATAAAAATATATAGATTAAAAATATATAAACTTAATATACGAAATTTTAACATATCAACATTTAACAAAATAAAACAAAGAATATTAAAAGAATATTTAAATTTATATAAAGTATATTTAACATTGTAAAGAAGATAAAAACATATAATATTAGAATTGATTTTACATTGAATTATTATTTGTTTTTAANTAGATTTTTTTTTGTTTTTTGTTTTTAAATATATTTTTAATTGTTAATGTTTTATTATTTTTTAAATATCATATATGAAAATTATAAATCTCCTCACAATGGGTTATCATAAGGACTTTTTATATAAAAAAAATTAATTAAGAAGAAAAAATAAAATAGTTGTTTCATTTCATTGCATATTAAAAAAGATTTAATGGATTGTATAACCAAATATTGAATAGATTGTAATAAAAATTAAATAATAATTATCCACAAATTTTTATAATACTATTAAAATAAAATCATATCACACATTAAAAAAAAACTTGATAGATTTTATAATACAATATTGAATAAATTATAATAATGACAATTAAATCATAATCATTCACAAATCTTTATAATACTATAAAAATAAAATTATATCAATCATTAAAAAAAATATTTAACACTTTTCTTCCAATTTTTTTTATCAATTTATAATTTCAATTATTAAAACATATAATACTAAACACACATACATATCAACATAAATTTATATTAATTTAAAATAAAATCTTTTAAATAAAATAAAATAAAATTTTAATTTTATTTATCTATCACCCATTTTTATTATCAAACAAAATAATATTTACTTTATAAAAAAATAAAATTGTATTTCTTCTTNTTTATAATTTCAATTATTAAAACATATAATACTAAACACACATACATATCAACATAAATTTATATTAATTTAAAATAAAATCTTTTAAATAAAATAAAATAAAATTTTAATTTTATTTATCTATCACCCATTTTTATTATCAAGCAAAATAATATTTACTTTATAAAAAAATAAAATTGTATTTCTTCTTTAAAATTCATTCTCATTACATACTTTATTTATACCTAAATTAAATAACTTTGATTTTTATATTTTTACATCCTATAAAATAATTCTAATAAATTTAAATTGTAGTATCTCTTTAAATTCCATACTAATTTAGAATAATATCTTTAAATATCAGAAAATTTAAATTGTTTTATATACAACCCAAGAAATTCAACAATATATTTCTTATCTACAACCCATTTGTGTAATTCAACAACATTATATTTACCTGTTTTAAAACGTGTAACAATTGTATTTCTTCTTTGAAACTCATTCTCATTGCATCCTTTATTGTATGCATATTGGATTATCATCCTTCATGTAATGGCTAAACTCTGCTTATATATTTCAGATACATTATACAATGTATATATACTCTACGATAACAAGGGCAGAGTATCCAATCATCTTTCCCCAAATAAACATTTTAAATATATATACACTCCATAAAATCTCAGTGGCATCTTTATGAGAAAAAACCTACATTGATTGGTGTATTCATTCATAGCAATATATGCACTCAATATATAATTTACCTTGGATTTCTTATTACCCAGATTTGTTGTTTTTCATTTTATTTTTTTTGTTTCTTACATTGATTGGTGTATTCATTCATAGCAATATATGCACTCAATATATAATTTATCTTGGATTTCTTATTACCCAGATTTGTTGTTTTTCATTTTATTTTTTTTGTTTCTTATGTTGTAAATACTCTTTTGATATATTATGTGTTCTGAAAAAACCAATAGTAAAATGGAAGAGTAGAGTATAATACATAAATATTTAATTACCATAATATTGATACATTGAACTCTATTATATAGAGTGCATAGGTTGTTATCAGATCTAATTTATTCTAAAGATAGATGGAAAGGTTGAGATATTCTCTCAACCATACATCAAATAAGGATCTCACCAATCTAACTCTCTAACAACCTCCTATGCATAGGATCACGCAACTTAGGTAGAGATTGACTCTACTTGTCAATACATTAGCAAGCATATTAGATAAGTAGGAATTATATATTCCAATACTCTCCCTTAATGACTACTTATCTAAATATCTATGTGGTCATATCTTCATCTCCTTCCTCTTGTACCTGCATCTGATTATTGACGTCCATATAAAAAGAAATCCATCTACCGGAATACATGGGTCATCAGTCATTGTAACCGCCAATTCTCTAGGAATCCTTTTCAACTACATGGTCCATTCAACCATTCTTCCTCATACCTGCCCTTTATCACATCATCATCAAACCTGGGTTTTTTTCTGCTTACCCATAACCATACTTTGGGTTTTCTTGGATTACCCTCAACCATGCACCAGGTTTTCTCGGATTACTTGTAACCATGCTCTGGGTTTTCTTGGATTACCCTCAACCATGCACCAGGTTTTCTCGGATTACCTGTAACCATGCTCTGTCAAGTGGTTTTGACCACAAACCATCCTTTACATAGTGGTTTTTAGATCACCACGGACTTTTCACATTATGAGAGTATACAATGGCTAGGTACATAACTTATACCGGGTACATACTTAAGTATTCTCTAGGACCACTACATCAAAATATCATAGACTTGCTTTCAATTACATGTGTGACTCACATTATAATATGGTCATGAATCTGTTTTATTTCACACAACTTTACCTACATCCGTTCATCATCCAATCTCAACTGCAATATAATGATGGGAATACGAATATCTCTTTTGTGTCCGTCTTCTTTGTCCTTCACCATTCATCTTTGATTTCCATGGCCAATTTCCATTCTATATTTGATGTTTCTTGTTAGAGTAGCTAATTCTAACAATAAAACTATATCGAGTTAGCTTGACTCAATACATTTATAATTCTGGATTCAAAGACATCTTCAACAATATAACCAAAGATTTACCTCCTTTATAAAGTGACACTTTGACACTTCTTCACTAGCAACCACAACACACACCTTGCAAAATTTTTTACGTAAGATTTTTCTTGGATGTCCAGTCCAATGAATAAAAAAATTTATGTACAATAAACCATATTCGTGAAGTTGGGGTCCTTCCATTATTGTTGGCATGCGTTGCAACGTCTGTTTCCAATAGTTGGAGAAGCTAATCCTTTATCCATTCTCTAAGAGCGTAGCGTGAATGCATCAAAACCCTAATTTGCGCAGTAAAAATAAGCAAATCCAGAGATGTTCATCCTCTGATGTGCAAGGTTCAGAGGCAAGCCCAGGGGAAGAATATTGTGGAAATTACAAACAAATCGAAAATCTGTTGTGGATTGCATTCCTTCTAGGAGTGTTACACATTTGACTTTGTGCGCTACAAGTCTTGGTTTCCTTTGCAAGAGCGTTGATCCATCACATCCCTTCAACTAGTCTGTGGATCATTCCCACGACGTCTCTCACAGCTAGTGCAACTTGCAATCTTGGTATTCACTCCTACCACGACATAGCTTGACACATAACAAAAATTTGGAATCAAAGCTTTTGAATAAGCCCTTCTGCTATGGCTGCAACAATTTCTCCATATTTGTGTTACTATTGAAGGACATCAAATCAGTGGTTAATTCAGTCTTCAAGTATGCACGCCCTCAAGAAAGAAATCTCCCTTCACATCTGATTGATAAACTCTTGTCTGTGGGATGGCATTGATCTCATCGCTTCATTCTGGTGGTGATAATGATGATGGACACAACTGGATTACTCAGTAACATAGCACAACAAATTGCTAACTCAATGTATTTTTCTACCCAAATAGCTATGCACAGGTCTGCAAATACCAAAGCGGAATGGTTTCCCTTCACATGGGCTCACGGGCAGATAGATCATGCTCGCTTCCATAACACACTTGCCCAGATTTCACATGAACGCACTAATGCACAGGTTGTTCCACGCTCTAGCCGGCATGACAGATCAGGTGGTCACCCACAGGCTCGACACAAATCACTCACAATCAATGCTACTCTACTCTCCACATGATTCTGGGCACTCCCGTGAGGGAGTCACGCCCAGACCTGACACTGTGATACCATGATAAAATGGAAGAGTAGAGTATAATACACAAATATTCAATTATCGTAATATCAATACATTGGATTCTATTATATAGAGTTCAGAGGTTGTTATCATATCTAACTTATTTTAAAGATAAATGGAGAGGTTGAGATATTCTCTCAACCACACACCAAACAAAGATCTCACCAATCCAACTCTCTAACAACCTCCTAAGCATAGGATCACACAACTCACGTAGAGATTGACTCTACTTGTCAATACATTAGCAAGCATATTAGATAAGTAGGAATTATATATTTCAACAACCAAGTATTCTATAATCCGAGAGAGCAAATCTTTAATTAGACTAAATCATAAATTGGTTGAAATAACAAAAGAAAGGGAACCCCAGAACCTATTAAGAAGCAACTTAACCTACACTGCTACCACTTGTCAACATCTAGAATATACTGGCAATGTGTTGCGTAATCGAACATCAACAGGGGGAAACCTACTATAAAACCACCATACCCAAACCCCTTCTTGGCGTTTACAATAATTGAATATCTAGTCAGCTATGATTAAGCCAAGGGAGCTTTCATTGAAATAGCATGAATCTCAAGTCCAAAATGATTTTCCAACATATATACCATGGATTGTATACTGCCTAATGAAAAAATTTCAATCACAAATATGTTTTTTAGAAACAAGTAATCCATTCAAAGGAATCGTTATAGTTGGCTTACCTGACTTGAGATTTGTATGCAAACAACTGATCTTCAAATCTAGAGGATTGATCTTCAAATCAAAATGCATAAGCAGGCCTAAAACAATCGATCAAAGCACATGCGCATAGAGCATTACATTCAATTGTATTTACATTAAAGTGTACATTCAAATCTTTATATGTATAAATGGAGCCGACATATGGAACCAACTCGACTTATTGCAGGTTGAGTGCCATCTTACTTACCTTAGCTCAGCTCAACTTTGTTAGGAGTTGTAAATGCATTATGGAGGTTCTTAAATGAATTCCTTCAGTAAATTGTAGATTGTAGGAACGAACTACACAGTATGTAAGTTGTTGGTTGATTAAATGCTGCAGTAGCAAAAACAAGACGATTGGCACGTAAAATGCAGGAAAATTCATCATGTACACGCGAGATGGAGATGGAGAGGATCGGTTTGTCAGGCGCTTCTCATTTGCAAGGATGCTACTATGACCGTAATGTCTATCCAACATCTATTACCTAACGTGGCGTACACAACATAAGTTGGATTGCTCTAGACATATGGCATTGTGCTATTTGTAAATGACAAACGACAAAAGAGCTTAGAGTCCTCTCCCTTATAAGAACGCCTTCGAGTAATTACTTCTTTGGATTTGAACCTATAACCTCTTTATATATTAAACCTATCGTTTAAATATAAATTTTCAATAATTAACAAATATTCCTCTTCATAATAACTTTTTCATCTATTTTTAACACTCAAAAATAATATTTGAATATAAAATATAATTATTCATTTAAATATATGATAATTAAAGTGATCATTATAATAATTAGATGCAATTCAGTTGGGTGGGTTAGCTCTAGTGGTTGAGTGTTGTGGTTATTTTGAGGTCGAATCCATGATTAGCTATTGTTGAGTTTGTGGAGTCTCAATGGATGTCCACAAAATATAGGAAAGTACTAGGAAGTTTTAGTGTTGTGTTCCAATGGAAAAAAATTTAAATGAAATTGAAACTTCTTAATTAGATGTAGATTCAAATTCAAAAAAATCAATTTTTATAAATAATATGTTAAATTCTTTATAAATATGGCTTGTGTTTTTTAATAGATTATTTGAAAGTATAATTTGTGATAGAATTTTGAAACATAATTAAAATATGATAGTAATAGTTATAAAATTTTAGTAAATGATAAGACAATATGCAAAATTTTGATCTCGTGGGAAGAGGCTTCCCTGACCTGTACGGAATGGTCATAGCTTGCATCTTGGTCGTGACCCCTGTTAATATTATGGTAGCTGCAGGAGGTATTTACCCCCATGTGTGAACCTGACGAGAATAGAAGACTCCGGAAAGCAAGAGAAATCCTAATGAGTTGGCTAATAACCCTAGAAGCCTTGTCGGCTCAAGAAGAAAATTTATATTAGGCTATTAGCCTCCAAGAGAAGAAGTCGACCAGAATTAATAATAATATACTGAACAGACACATACCTGGAAGGAGAAGTCGACCCTAGCAAACTGGCAGGATTACTATAAATACAGGGCGCCAGTTCTCATTTGACAGCATCTCAGAATTGCAGTTTCCCAGTTGGTGCACAGTGCAGTTGCAGTTTGGTGCGCAGGTTTGGAGGAGGGTTGCAGGTGCAGCTGCAGCAGCAGCTAGTTTCAGTATTGGCTTGGATATCTCTTGGCTAGGGTTTGGAATATCTGATCAGTCTTTTGTGATGCGCTATCCTTGGGGAATGATGCGCTACTCTTTGTTTGTCTATCTAGCCTAGGGTTTGCTTCCAGAGGAATTCTCAGTCAAGGTTAAGGTGCTTGGAGGGAGGCTTCGACATGTGGTTGGGTGACGAGGGTATCGTCAATGGTAAAACGAGCACACCATCTTCTATATTCTAATAGGCTATGGTCCCACACCCCTTCAGTCAGCCTAAAACGCTGGAAGGAAACATAACCGCTAGACATTGAGCTCGTTGAGGAACTGCCGCTAGGGTTACTAGTAGGAGCAGCTTCCAAAGGCACTGCAGCTAGGGTTACCAGCAGAAGCAGTTGCAGAAACCCTAAACCTCTTGTCTAGGCACCTTAAGTGATGATATTGACCTAATCTCCGGATAGATCAGTGCACCCTATCCCAGTGCATCTCCTGGTACTCTCAGAAGGCCAAGACGTGAAGTTTGGATTTCTGGTCAAATCTAGGGTTTGACCAAGTCAAGCAAGCCATGATGAATTCTATGAAGTCTGAGAACAGGCTAGATGGAGTCTCTAACTTCAGAGCATGGAAGACAAGGATTGAGCTCATCCTTGCTAGGAATAAAGTGTTGGATATTGTGAAAGGAAAGATCATGAAGCCAGAGTTTAAAGAAGGAGAAGAGAAGGAACCGTAAAACGTTGTAGCTATGGAGAAGTTCAAAGACGTTGACATCAATGCCATGAGTATCATAGTGGATTCCATAAAATACCACTTGATACCCTACATCTCCCATCTTGACTCATCGAAGAAGATGTACGATGCTCTAACAAATCTCTTCTCAGTCAGAAACACTAGACAAGTTATGAGTCTGAAGAATGAGCTCCGTGACATGAAGATGAATGATGACGACAACATAACATCATACTTTGTAAGGATCTCCCAGCTAAGAGATCAACTACAAGCTATTGAAGAGATCACTTCAGAAAAGGAATTGGTGAACATAGTACTCAATGGTCTTCCCAACACATGGGATGCATTTGCCGCAAGCATGAACACAAGGAAGGAGTACTCGACATTTGAAGAACTTTGGAATTGTTGTGCTCAAGAAGAATCAAGAATCAATGCAAAAGAGAAACCTCAAAAGAAGCACGATGATCAAGCCTTCACAGCAAGATTCAAGAACTTCAGGGACAAAAGAAAATTCGATTCAAGAAAGAAACCAAAACAAAGAAAAGATATTTTAGAAATACAATGCTTCAACTGTCAGAAGTATGATCACTATAGGAATCAGTGTCCCGAGCTAAAGAAAAGGAAGGAGAAACATGAAGCATCAGTTGCCGAAGAAAAGGAACCTACCAAGAAGACTAAGCAAGATGGAAGAGACTTCTTCTACTGAAAGGTAACAACATTCTTCTTATTTCTTGTACATATCTTGCTTGCATCGTCTTTTATACATATCTTGTATATCTATCTCTTG
>SNQJ01S0083826.1:21888-34783 GCA_010110895.2 Picea sitchensis
AATTTTGCATTGTAGTTCAAGGTTGATTTGGACAACTCTCTCTCTCTCCCATACATAGGATTCATTGAACGAAAAGTGATATATTTCATTCTCATCCTTGCATTGTTGGGTCAGATTCATACAACATAAGTTTCATTTCCGTTACCTTTGAGTAAACAACAGCTCTTAATAACACTGCGTAATCATAAAATTTATCTAGTAATTCTTTTCTAGGGCTCTTTTACACCAACATTTAGCTAGGCTAGTGCTTTGGAGTAGGAAGAGAGATACACTCTCCAAAGGCACAAAACACACAATAGCATCTTGTGTTAGGGAGTGTTAAATTCCATTTGCAACATCTTGTCCTGGGAAGCCCTTCTCACACAAGGGTCAAACACTAGTTCGCATTGATATTGGCATAGTTACCTTGCTTTGTTGATATCAGTGTAGAGATTGCATGTATTACGGGGATCACTCGGAGGTATACCCACAATGATGAGTGGAAGTCTTTTGAGTTGATTTCGGGCTAGATACTCTGCCCTTGCGTGTGGATCAGACTGTCAACTGTCCCCCCAGGCTTTATTGTTGTTGGTGGTGACCTTAGTGGTCTATCTCTCTAGTTTCTTACCTGAGGTGACTGTGGAGGGGAAAGTCTTCACGGTACCTGGAATTGATGTTGACCAAACTCACTCGGGATCCTTGGAGGGTATACCCATGATTATGTGTGGGATCTTGCACCAGGGTGTAAGTCTGTTAATCAGGTCGTCAGCGTAACTTTTCCACCCTAGCCCCGCCCCTTCTCGTCTCGTTGTTGCGACGTTGGATTTCATCACCAACTAGTGGATTCAAAATTAGAAGGTCTTGTTTTCTTGGTGATTGCTTCCTAGATTTTGTTTACTAGCACGTGTTGTTTGTTTCTTGAAGTTGACCATAGGATTTTCTTCACGAAGTTTGTTAGTCGTTTACAATAGCTCCCCCACGTCGTTCACGTAGAATGCAGGGTTTATCTCCAGATCATCTAGACGGTTCTCAACCCTTGCCTACAGGTACACCTGAGGGCTCTCCTCAGCAAAGTGAAGCCACAATCGTCACCACACCACAAGTGGAACGAACTGACTCTCTCGAACCTTTTCGAATTACCAATACTAGAGAGGACTTTCAACTTCACCCTAGTTCTGAGTGACAATTTTTGCGACTGAATTCTTCCGGAGATTTAGTTGTTACATCTTCTGGATCACCCATTGGGCCTTTTGCCAGCATAGAAGGCCAAGATCCTTTTTGGTCTACAGGTGTTTTCTGAAGGGACCTTTTTGGTCCTGGTTCACCCGTGGTCTCCGAAATCAACCCTCCGGTGTTTTATGAGACAGAGACTGTATCGTTGACTACCACTTATCACTTTACTGTCCTTGCCGAAATGGCTCATCTCATGAATATTACGAGTGTCCCAAATGGGTTCACTGCAGCTGGTCTTTCTCCTATAAACATGCAGCGAACGCCCAATGTCACTCCAACATTACCACTCGGATACCATGCGTTGAATTCTTCTATTCCAACACCTCTGCAAACCCCATCCGGTTCTCCAGGTGGTCCTTCTTTTCCTGGGCACCCTATTCCCGGTTTTATTCCCACACTCCCTCAATTTCCTTCTGGAATACCTTTATTATCTTCCAATGGCAATCCTAATCCTAGTGGTACTATCCCATCCGTTACACCAAACTTGAAGATTCCTGTTGGTGGACAAGGTGGTACGATTCAACCTCCTCTTACCGGACACATTCCAATTACTACACAACCTTTGATTGGGACACAACCTCCAGTTGGAACACCACCTATGATAGGGGGACCAACCCCATCGTTTGGACAAAATATACCTCCCTCTTTGGCCCAGTATTGGAATTAGATGATACAAAATCCTCCTCAAACGACTGGGGGGCAGCAGTTGCCTGTCCCTACTATAGGCCAACCATATCCAGGTATACCCAATCTTGTTTGGAGTCCGAATTCTCAAACTCATGTCCCTGCTCAAGGTTACAATCCCTGGAGCTACTATCCTCTCCAACCACCACCGAATCTACCTGGGTCTTCCCATTATGCGCAGACCACTTACGGTCCTACTGGTTTTCCGACAGGGCTTCCACTCCAAAGCCACCAGTACCTGCAGGTGAATCGACAGTTACCTTTTCTTGCTACTTTGGATTTGTCAAATTTGTCAAGGATTTTAAATGATCCTATTCGTCACTCTCCCCAATGGCCTGTTATTCCAGCCAAGCTTCCATTGGACATTCCTAAATTTGATGGCAAAGTGGGAGAGGACCCAAACAATCATGTTATGACTTTTCACCTATGGTGTTCATCCAACTCATTGATGGATGACTCTATTTGTTTACGTCTTTTTCAACGAACCCTTACCGGTTCTACTGCGAAGTGGTATATTGAATTGCCACGAGGTTTCTTCTCTTATTTCAACACCCTAGCTATGGCTTTCCTTACACATTACCAGTTACCGATCCGTTATGATATTGGGACTGAGATTTTGACTTCCTTCAAACAGACTAAAGGCACTCATATATCTGATCATATCCATGAGTGGCGAAGGAGACGACGTCTCATTAAACTTGAGCTTCCTGATCAGTTACTGGAAGAATGGTTTACAAAATCATTTGTGAACGAAATTGGTAAGGACATTGCCATGGGTGGCGTTGTCACAGAAGAGAAGGCTATAAGTCGTGCTCAATATCTTGATCTTGTTTATTCGCAAATGGGAACTCTTTACGATTTATTTCCTGAATTACCTCGTCCTAATACTTCCAGCACTTCAACTGCTCCAGCTGCCTCGCATGCAGCTGACGGTATGATTGGTACTACCCAAGCCCAATCACATTCTGTTTCAAGCACAACCCCTAAATCTGTTTCTTCTAATGTTCAAAATTCTCCGTCTCCTGCCACTCCCACTGGCAAGACTTCTGAGGTAAATGATGTCCAATCTACCCCAGCCGGTAAAACCAAATCTAAAAAGGGGAGAGGTAAGAATAAGGAGGGAAAAAATAATAATCAAGCAGGGCAAACTAAAACCACTCCTGTTGAAGATCGGGATAAGCGCAAACCCCGATACCCTTGCCTTATCTGTGGTGACGATCACTACATGAAAGATTGTCCACGACGTGCCGAGGTCACTAATTTCCTTCAAGGAGCCCCAAAACCAACTCCACCAGCAGTCTTGTCCCAACCTTTCCCGACTCAACGACAGGCTCAGTTGGTCATTCACGACCAACCCTCCTCTTCTACGACATCATATGTTTTGATGTGTACTGGTGATTCTAAGAAGAACAACGTTGCTCTCACTACTCGAGCCAAAGATTATTCTCCATCTAAGGAGAAGGTTGATGATTTACCTCCCTCGTTGGTCCAACCCTCTCCCGTGACTCCACCTCCTAATAGTCCTCTTCATCTCGAACAACCGAGCCTTGATACAGTTCTGCGACCACCCCCAAAAGGTGTTGTTAGGAAATCGACTTTCAATCCTCATGCTCGTGCAGCCTAGAACTACAACATTGTTGAAGATCTGGCCCAGGCACCTTTAGCAATGTCAGCCCTTGAATTCCTTTAGTCTTGTCCTGCACAACGGAAGGCACTGTTGAAAGCTATAGGTGGAATTGACCCGACAGATATGAATTTTATAGTCTTTGACTTGGACGATCACATTCCAAGGTTACCCCCTCAAATCGCGTTTCAAATACAAGTGGTTGTCTCTGACAAAAACATTTGCCGAACTGTTATCGATGAGGGTGCCTCGACGTGTGTTATGTCTCTTGCTTGTTGGAAAGCCATTGGCTCTCCTCCTTTGAATGAATCCCAGAACACTCTTAAAGCCTTCAATGGCTCCAGTTTTAAGACCTATGGTGTTCTTCCTTCATTGCCTATCACGTTAGAAGGTAAAATGGTCCAAGTCAAAGTGGAAGTCTTTGACGCTCCCCTTGATTATAATCTTCTACTTGGCCACAACTGGATCGATTCCATGCGTGCCGTTGTGTCGACACTTTTCCGTGTCATACGTTTCCCTCATCAAGGAAAGGTTGTTACGGTTGACCAACTTGCCTTCTTCAATTCTGATACCCGTACTGGCAATGTGCCGTTTATTGCTAAAACCCCACCGGGTTATGAGAACGTTGGTGTAGGCCTTTTAAAGGACTCCTCATTAATGGGTACTTTCCCCATTCCACCGCTCGATGTTCTACACCCGTCTGTTGCTTTTATAAACATGATCTCCACCGTGCCTCACGAACTTCCTACGTCACAGGACCCTTGGATTGTCCCTGACCCTGGAGATCATCTTCGTTTCAGTGACGCAAGGCCGTTAAGTCCGGTTGAATCCGCCTATCAGGCCATTCAATCGGCAACACCTTTTACCCCTTCTCTTGATGAGTTGTCTCCCTATCCTTTTTGTGTTATTTTTCCCACTGACGAGATGATCATGTCAGTCATGGACGATACCCCTTGGGATGATGGGCATCATCGNCAATGGATTTCGACTCCGTCGACCGTTGTTGTCATCTCAACGGTTCCCGCAACTACACATGATGTGTTTGCTGAAGGGAACTTAAGTAATATCTCGCCCACGATTCCTATTGACATATCCATCAAACCTGGGATTGTTGAAAATGTCCATATTGGAGCTTCGTGTTCTTCCGATGAAATCGTCACCTATACATCTCTGTTCAAAGAATTTCGTGACATCTTCGCCTGGAGCTATGAAGAGAGGCTAGGTATCGACCCTGCAATTGTTGTACATGAGATAAAGACATACCCTGGAGCTAAACCTGTCCAGCAACGCCTTCGTCCAGTTCACCCACGTAAAGCGGCTGCTATAAATCTCGAAGTCGAGAAACTTCTGAAAGCCGGCTTTATTTATCCGGTGGCTCTTACAGAATGGGTTAACAATCCTGTCCCGATTGACAAGAAAGGCGACAGTATTCATGTGTGTGTTGATTATAGGGATATTAACAAAGCTTGTCCCAAAGACAACTTTCCTACCCCCTTCGTCGATCAGATTGTCGATGATTGCGCCAGAAGTGAAATATTTTCTCTCATGGATGGTTTCTCTGGCTATAATCAAATTAACATTCCTCTCGAGGATCAACATAAGACTGCTTTTATTTGTCCTTGGGGTACTTTTTCCTATTGAAAACTCCCTTTCGGTCTTAAGAATGCAGGCGCAACTTTTCAACGCGCTATGTCTTATGCTTTTCACGATATCAAGCATATCGTTCAACCGTATTTGGACGATTTACCCGCTCATTCTATGCGCAGAGTCGATCACCCTACCCACCTTCGGGCCATTTCCGTTAGCTGTCGGTTCTATCGTATACGTTTAAATCCTCATAAATGCATTTTTTGCGTAGAATCCGGCCGTCTTCTCGGTTTTATCATTTCATGTCAAGGGATCCGGGTGGATCCTATTAAGGTTGAGGTGATTCTTAATCTCCCTCCTCCTACAATGCGCCAATTGCAAAGTTTGTAGGGGAAAGCAAACTTTCTTCATCATTTTATTCCTAATTATGCCGAGATCACTCATGGTTTTACGTGGCTACTAAAGAAAGATTCAGATTTCGTCTGGGATACCATTGCCAACAATGCTTTTGAAGCTTTAAAGTTGTCCCTAACGCGAGCTCTGCTTCTCTTTCTTCCTGATTACAGTCGTGATTATTTCCTTTATCTTGCTGCCTCGGAGTACACTATTGGCATGGTTCTCGTCCAAGAGGATGATGCGCACGACGAACATGTTATTTACTACTTGAGTCGAAGTCTCACACCAACTGAAATCAAGTATCAACATGTCGAAAAACTGGCCTTGGCTACCGTTCAAGCTGTCCAACGCTTCCAACACTATATTCTCTCATGCAAGACTACGGTGATTTCTCATTGCAACCCTATACAACATATTTTGACACGTCAATTGCTAGGGGGCAAATACTCCAAATGGATTGTGATACTCCAGGAGTTTGACTTGGAATTCGACCGTGCCAAGTCTAAGAAGTCTTTAGTTTTTGCTGAGTTGATATGCGATTTTCCTCATTCTGCAACGGAAAATGTAGCAGTTGATTCATTACCCGATGAATCTCTTTTCCTTATTAGCACTAACGATCTTTGGTATGGGAATATCATTATATATCTCCAAGCCCAGACTTTTCGGCCTGCTTTGTCTAGTACTGAACGATGTCGCATACGCTATCAAGCTCGTCAATACATTATCGTCGGAGATACTCTTTACCGTTGGGGAATTGACTCTGTTTTTTGATGCTGTCTCACGTTTGACGAAGTCGAGAAAGCTTTGAATGACTGCCATTCCAGAGCATGTGGTGGTCATATGTCTGGGTATGCTACTGCCCAGAAGATCTTACGTGCAGGATATTTTTGGCCTTCTTTGTTTCATGACTGCATTATTGCTGTTCAGAAATGCCATGCCTGCCAGACCTATAATCAGAAAATTCGGTCACATCCTGCTCCTCTTCATCTTGTGGTCTCAGTTGGTCCTTTTGCGAAATGAGGCATTGATGTCATGAAATGTCACCCTCACTCGGTCGGGGGGCATGGTTACATCATTGTAGTTGTTGATTAGTTTACGAAATGGGTCGAGGCAATGCCGACATTTGATAACACTGGCAAGACTACATCCTTATTTCTTTTTAACCACGTCATACCTCGTTTTGGTGTTCCCCAAGCTATCGTCACTGATCATGGTAGCCACTTTAGGAATTTTATGATGTCTGAACTTACTGAGAAGTTGGGTCTTCACCATGATAACTCAAGGCCTTATTATCCACAAGCCAACGGCCAGGTCGAAGCAATCAACAAATTTCTCATAACTATGCTTTGACGGATGATAGGGATTCATAAAACAAGTTGGCACACAATGTTGTTTTCGGCATTGTGGGCATACCGAACATCTGTCAAGTCTGCGACTGGGTTTACGCCTTTTCGGTTAGTCTATGGTGTGGAAGCCATTCTTCCTATTGAATGCGAGATACCCTCTCTGAAGCTAGCTACTGAACTCCTACCCAACACTTCTGCTGAAGAAGAACATCTATTGTATCTTATGCGATTAGACGAAACTCGACGTGATGCCACCCTAGTCATAGAAGCTCAGAAAAAGCGTGTCAAGGCCCAATACGACAAGCATGTCAAGCCTCGCATTTTTTGCGAAGGTGATCTTGTTCTTCTCTATGAACAAGATCGAGATATGTTAGGAGCTGGGAAATTCGAACCCATGTGGCGAGGTCCTTATATTGTTTACCGAGTTTTGGAAAAAGGAGCATATGAGTTGGTAGATTACGATGGTATCCCTTTGAGTGAACCCAGGAATGGGTTGTACTTGAAGAAGTACTATGCATAAATCATTGTGCACAAGTACTTGTATTTTAATGTATCATACTTTTTGTGTGTTACTATAGTTTGCTTTTGTCGTTATCTGGTGTCTGCCCTTATGTGACGTTGTGTTTGATTTCCAGATGTGGGAGTCTTCGCTACCCTATGTTGGCTTCGCTAATGGCGCTAGCCGTAGTACTCGAAACCTTGCTTCCGCTGCGTGGGAAATATATGCCCCAACAAACGAACTTGTATCCTTACGAGGTGTGTGCCTCGACCGTGCGACCAACAACATTGCAGAGTATAGCATCGTTATTGAATTATTGGTTGATGTTATCTCGCTCGAAATTCGTCATTTGGTTGTGCGACTTGACTCGCAGATGGTTGTACTACAGTTAATTAATGTTTATACCATTCGAAGTCCTACTTGATTACGGGTGTATTTGCGAATTCACCTCTTGGAGCGTTATTTTGATCACATTGAATATCAACATATTCCTAGATGTCTTAATACATTAACAGATGCATTGGCTAATTATGTATCAGACAGACATTTGAATCATTTATAAATCAAACATAACAAAATGCACACAATATAAAGTAACCTGGTAGAATTTGTCTGTATATATAACGATCAAAAGAGTTTTTTACAAAAAGTTTGTCCGAAGACCAAAATATANATGGTAACACACGACTGCCCTAGCAACCCTATGGAGCAGTCGACTCATAGATGCTGATACCCCTACAGTATGGCGCTGATCGCGTCATGGAACCTCTTCCAGAGTCATATATGGAATGTCTGTAGTCAGGCCCTCTAGATTCTGTTCCACCACTTGATAATCCTCAGCATACTGTGGTGCTGCCGCTACTTCTCCTCGCCGCTGGATGGGAGAAGTGCCAGGAGGTCTGTACGGTCCAACATCTGTGTTATCAACAAACGATTTTGTATTAGTCTTTGGATGAATATATAAAACAAAAACATTTAAAAAGAGAAAAATGCATGTACTTCTTACCAAGGTCACCCCACTGAGTATCCTCTGGCAGTGCTAAATCCGGATCTCCTCGGAAATCCAACCCAGCATAAGCGTAGTCATCAACCATCAACACTTGGGTTTGAAGCTAGTCAAAGAAAGTATCATCATACTTGATGATCGGTCTTGCTATGTGTCGGGCCATGAGCTGACACCATCTCAGCATCCTTGGATCCCTGGGACCTGGTATATTCCACTCAACTTGCAGTCTCAATACGGGAACCCTCTCAAGGAAGAAGGACACCAACAAAGATCCATACCCGAATTGCTTCAGGTTACCGCGTCTTCATTTAGTCAATTGCTTTTTGATACTGCGAAGTACAACATATGCCTAGTTGAACACCCGAGGCTCAGTACACTCGATGGCATACTGAAAGTAACTCTGCAACGCCATGTGAGGAGCAAAACTCCCGGCCATCCGAGCTATGGTGAATAGGATAGTGCGGAGGGTCAAATCTCATACCCCCCAAATAGCCACTTTTCCTTTCTTTCTCTCAGCCTCAGGAACGCAGTGTATATGACAATACTCACTCATTTGTAGCCCACCACCTCTACTACCGGTTAGGCTCACATAGTACCCGCACCGGGACAATCCAGTCAAAAAGTAAATGTCCTCAATGTCTATGGACAGTGTGTGAGCCCCCACATGAAAAACCTGCTGATCAAGGTCCCACATACGCACTAGGTACTCTAATAGTCTGATTTGGGCCCTCATGCCCGGGATGCGAAAATACTTCAAGAGCCCACAATCTCTCAAAGAAGCTATGGTAGGTGGATGATTTTCGACCATTGCATTATCCTCTTCATGTTCCCTTTCGTTCCATTCAAGAACCATGTTGATGGCCAATTATCTACAAAAGGAACACAATAAGAAGATTAACAATTTTTTTCATGCTTTGGATCTTTTTGATTGGGTAAAAATTTAATTTTTTTTTTTGCTTTGCGGTTCTCGCAGGTGCCTTCTGTGCACAGTGCGAGAACCTTGCAGGTGGCCTTAGGATTACCTGCAAGAACGCCTCATTCTCGCAGGCCCTATATAGCCTGCCTGCGAGAATGGAAGCGCGCATGTAGGGCTTTGAAAAACAACTTAAAACTACAAATTGAACCAATTAAATCACAAAATTAAACCATGAAAGTGTTAAGGACGAAGAGCTTACCTAACTGTCACAGACAACTCACCGAATGGTCTCTCGTAGCTCCCGCAATCTAACGCCAAACTTGGAGGGTAAAAGAGGGGTTTTTTGAGCTCAATAGTGGAAATATAAAAATGGTGTGGTAAAAAGAGTATTTACTCCTTTTATTTACTTTTACTATATCATTTTGGTTTTTTATGATTATTTATCGATTAAACTCTAATCACTAATGTTATGATGAGTGTAACTCTTGCAGACATGATGACTTAATTGGTGAAAGATTACCGTGTTTGCATTTAGTCAATTGCTTTTTGATACTGCAAAGTACAACATCTGCCCAGTTGAACACCCGAGGTTCAGTACACTCGATGGCATACTGAAAATAACTCTGCAACGCCATGTGAGGAGCAGAATTCTCGGCCATCCGAGCTATGGTGAATAGGATAGTGCGAAGGGTCAAATATCATACCCCCCAAATAGCCACTTTTCCTTTCTTTCTCTCAGCCTCAGGAACACAGGTTATACGGAAATACTCACTCATCTGTAGCCCACCACCTCTACTACCGGTCAGGCTCACATAGTACCCACGCTGGGACAATCCAGTCAAAAATTAAATGTCCTCAATGTCTATGGACAGTGTCTGAGCCCCCACATGAAAAACCTGCTGATCAGGGTCCCACATACGCACTAGGTACTCTAATAGTTTGATTTGGGCCCTCATGCCCGGGATGCGAAAATACTTCAAGAGCCCACAATCTCTCAAAGCAGTTATGGTAGGTGGATAATTTTCGGCCATTTCATTATCCTCTTCATGTTCCCTTTCGCGCCATTCAAGCACCATGTTGATGGCCAATTATCTGCAAAAGGAACACAATAAGAAGATTAACAACCCTTTTCATGCTTTGGATCTTTTTCATTGGGTAAAAATTTAAAAAAAAATTGGGCTTTGCGGTTCTTGCAGGTGCCTTGTGTGCATAGTGCAAGAACCTCGCAGGTGGACTTAGGCTCACCTGCGAGAACGCCTCATTCTCGCAGGCCCCGTATAGCCTGCCTGCAAGAATGGCAGCGCGCATGTAGGGCTTTGAAAAACAACTTAAAACTGCAAATTTAACCAATGAAATCACAAAATTAAACCATGAAAGTGTTAAGGATGAAGAGCTTACCTAACTATTGCAGACGGCTCACCGAATGGTCTCTCGTAGCTACCGCAATCTAACGCCGAACTTGGAGGGTAAAAGAGGGGTTTTTTTATCTCAATAGTGGAAATGTAAAAATGGTGTGGTAAAAATAGTATTTACTCATTTTATTTACTTTTACTATATCATTTTGGTTTTTTATGATTATTTATCGATTAAACCCTAATCACTAATGTTATGATGAGTGTAAATCTTGCAGACATGATGACTTTGATGATCAAATACAGGGATACGGACATGTTTTTCTTTGTTATCGCGTGTTTTTGACTGTTTTTTTATGGTTTTTACATAAAACCTCGAGCGTCGTTTCTGTCCGTTCTTGCGCTCGTAAATATATGAGAACGCAATCGAGCATACTTTTATCACTTTTTTTGGGCTCAACAAGGATATCACCGAGCGACCTTGCTATTTTCACGCTCGATAAAGTATTTGAAGTAAGCGTCTGGTGAGCGATAATTTATCTCTTTTTTGGTCTCATTCAGACTATTTTATAAAAAAAGAACTGAGAGAGTTCTCTTTTAAGTGTTTTTCCAAACTCTATAATCTTGAAAAACCTTCGAGTTTTCTATCTCTGGACTCGTTAAACAAACATTGACAGACCCGTGATGGGACCAAACCACTCCTTCTTAGGTTTTGTTAAATATGCTCCGAGGGACTCGTCCAAAGGATGAACTTATATCAACAAGCATATGTTATCCTCCTCAATCTTGCGTAAAAATAAAGAGGTACTCGCCAGAAATGGTGGGGGGGAATTTGGGAAAGGGATATGTTTTCATTTTCGTATTAATTGGCAGTAAGTGTCGCTCTTGAACATGACACCCCCTATTCATCATTTGAATTTGGTTTGGGAAATCCATTTGTCTCTCATTCGATTTGCTACAAGGTCATTCCCTGTGTCGTCTTTGAGTCAATGTTGCCAAATCATTGGTTGTGTCATTCATATGTTCAAGAGAAGTCCATCTGAAACCTNCCTCCTGTGACGAGTTTTTTTCCGTCGACTTCAGCTCATTATCTGGAATCAAGACTTAGAAATTATTTGGTACCTTGGAACTTGCATACTTCAATGGCAGGTTTCCTCGCTTTCGACAGTGGGTTTACATCATTCACCCTTGATCGAAAGATTCCATTGAATGTTTGACTTCAAATCATTAATTCACACTCGATGGATTGTACTAAGGTACCTTGGGAGTCGTTGATATCAATGGTGATTTCCCTCGCACTTGTTAACGGTTTCATTAATGACTGATAATCAAGTGGTTTCTACCATGTTCGACTTCAAGACATGTAATCACATGGTTAGATTCGTACTATTGGGCGACGAGATTGAAGACCCTAGATATCATCTTTGTGATCCAGGTTGTGATGGAGTATGTATAATTTGTGACACATAGATCCACTATGTATGTCTCATGGCTATGTCGTCTTAATTTGAAATTTCTCGCATAGATCCACAGTGTATTCTGGTGGCTATGCTATATTTTGACGATATGGGTCCACAGTGTATGATTGGTGGCCATGACCCAGGTCTATAATTGTCATCAGTCTATGATCTGAGTACGGGAATGCCTACCTCAGAATTGGTATATATGATATTCTACAGATGCTTGGTTGTTCGTAGGTTTCCGATTAGATGTGCTCCTGGTTCCCGATACACACATGCAGCTTACAAAGTCTATCGACTGTCACTGGTTCCAACCTCATACTTTGGGGGGCATTCTGTTACCCATGATTTTGGTCATCATGATGATGTATTGATCATGGTGTACTCAGGCTCTTCATAATAACTTTCTCCTGAGAAAAAGTTATTTTCATCTCTTCCAGAAAACTCATTTTTGAAGACTGTTCGCAGGCTGCTAGTATATTTTCCTGTGAGAATGCATGATTCTCGCAGGCTGTCTTAAGCTAGGGTGTGAGAAGTTCGCACTGTGTTGAACTGCTAGGGTGCGAACTCTTTCTAAAGCAAGGAAAAAGATGAATTATCGAAGCTTCTAGAAGGGAATCTTCTAGAAGGATGAGATGGCATTCGAATGGTTATCCTAGTACTGGATTCCCTGATATTTTGGGATCATTCCTATCCAATTAACTAATTCATTTTTTCCTATATATTGAGTGAATTCTCATGGAAAAGGTTGAGCAAGATTCATTGGAGAATTGGTGAAAGATTGTGTGAAGGACTGATGCTACAACAACTTGG
>SNQJ01S0083826.1:34793-59243 GCA_010110895.2 Picea sitchensis
TTTTCTTTAGCTCGGGACAATGATTCTTGTAGTGACCATACTTTCGACAGTTGAAGCATTGTACTTCTGAAATGTCTTTCTCTTGATTTGGCTTCCTCCTTGAACCAAACTTCCTTTTGTTCCTGAATTTCTTGAATCTTGCTACTTCTTTTGGGGTTTCTCTTTTGCATTGATCCTTGATTCTTCTTGAGCACAACAAGTCCAAAGTTCTTCAAATGTCGAATACTCCTTCCTCATGTTCATGCTTGCAGCAAATGCATCCCACGTCTTGGGAAGACCATTGAGTACTATGTTCACCAATTCCTTTTTCGAAATGGTCTCTCCAATAGCTTGTAGTTGATATATTAACTGGGAGATCTTTACAAAGTATTATGTTATGCTGCCATCATTATTCATCTTCATGTCACAGATATCATTCTTCAGACTCATAACTTGTCCAATGTTTCTGACTGAGAAGAGATTTGTTAGGGCATCGTACATATTCTTCGATGAGTCAAAATGGGAGATGTAGGGTATCAAGTGGTCTTTTATAGAATCCACTATTATACTCATGGCATTGATGTCAACATATTTGAACTTCTCCATAGCTGCAATGTTCTGCGGTTCCTTCTCTTTTCCTTCTTCAAACTCTAGCTTCACGATCTTTCGTTTCACGATATCCAACACTTCATTCTTGGCAAGGATGAGGTCAATCCTTGTCTTCCATGATCTGAAGTTAGAGGCTCCATATAACTTGTTCTCAGACTTCATAGAGTTAGTCATGGACTACTTGACTTGGTCAAACCCTAGATTTGACCAGAAATTCAAACTTCATGTCTTGGCTTGTTGAGGGTATCAGGAGATGCGCTAGGCTAGAGCGCATTGATCTATCTAGAGAATAGGTCAATCTATTCATTTAAGGTGCCTCAACAAGAGGTATAGGGTTTCTACAACTGCTTTTGCTAGTAACCCTAGTGGTAGTGTCTTGGAAGTTGCTTCTGCTAGTAACCTTAGCGACAGTTGCTTAGTGAGCTCAATATCCTAGCGGCTATGTTTCCTTCCAACGTTTAGATTGAATGAAGGAGGTGTGGGCCCATAACCTGTTAGAATATAGAAGATTGTGCTCATTTTACCATTGACGATACCCTCGTCACCCAACCATAGGCTGAAGCCACCCTCCGAGCACCTTCCTTGACTAAGAATTACTCAGGAAGCAAACCCTAGACTAGATAGCCAAACAAGGTGTAGCGCATCTTCCTCCAAGGATAGCGCACCAACAATAGCTAATTAGATAGTCCAAACCCTAGCCAAGAGATAGTTCAAGCCAATAGTGAAAACTGGTTGCTGCAGTAGCTGCACCTGTAGCTCTCCTCTACACGTGTGCACCAAATTGGGAACTGCAGTGTGCACCAATTGCTGCTCTGCAATTCTGAGATGATGTCAAATGAGAACTGGCGCCCTGTATTTATAGTGGTTCTAGCAGATTTGTTGGGGCCGACTTCTCCTTCTGGGTATATGTCTGTTCAGTATATTATTATTAATTTTGGTCGACTTCTTCTCTTGGAGGCTAATAACCTAATATAAATTATCTTCTTGTGCCGAAAAGACTTGTAGGGTTATTAGACAACTCATTAGGATTTTCTCTTGCTTTCTGGAGTCTCCTATTCTCGTCAGGTTCACACGTGGAGGTAAATACCTCCTGCAGCTACCATAATATTAACACAAGGTACTCTAGTACAATCCAACGAATTTGAATCAATGCATTGAGATCGAACACTCGATGGAACCTTCCGATCAGGGGTTAATATTGAAAACCAACTGTCGAAAGTGAGGAAACCTTCCATTGAGGCATGCAAGCTCCAAGGTACCAATTAGTTTCTAAGTCTAATTCCTAGATAATAAGTTGAAGTCGACAAGAAAAGACTCGTTATAGGAACGCCTTAATGTATCCTCCATCAATGATACGAAATGGGTAACAAGATTTGATGTATATCAAAGTAACAAGTGATTCAATACTGACTTAGGGATGACCGACACAATAGAAGGCTTAAAGACTACAAAAATGGCCGACGCAATCGAAGGATTTTCGGGTTGAACATCTCTTTGAATATATTGATGACACGACAACTATGTTGGAAACACTGACTCAACAATAGGAATCATAGACCAATTTGCAATATTGTAAAGGAGTATCATCAGGAGACAAGTGGATTTTCCATCGTAGACACAAAGCGAGTGAAATAGTGTCATGTTCAAAAGAGACTCTTCCATGGAATGCAGGTTTAGACACATTTCTTTCCCAATTTTTCCCCCACCATTTTTGGCGAGTAGTTCTTTATTTTTACACAAGCTTGAGGAGAATAACATATGATCAAACTGTAAGCTCATCCTTCGGATGAGTCCTTCGGACTATATTTAAAGAACCCCAGGAAGGAATGGTTCAGTCCCATATGGGTCTTTCGATGTTTGTTTTACGATTCCAAAGATAGAAAACTCAGGGGTTTTTCATGTTTGTAGAGTCTGAAAAACACTTAAAGAGAACTCTCTTAGTTCCTTTTTCGTAATGTAGTATGATGAGATTGAGAAAGAGATAAACTATCACTCAAAAAATGTTTTCTTCAAATAATTTAACGAGCGTTAAAAGAGCAAGGGCGCTCAACAATCTTTTCATGTTTATAGAGTCTAAAAAGAGCTTAAAGGGAACTCCAATGGGTTCCTTTTTCATATAATCTTTATGAGTCCGAAAAAGTGATAAAATTATACACGGTTACATTCTCATCGATTTATGAGCACGAGAAAGAACAAATACTAATCTCAGTAACTTATTCTCATGTATTTACAAGCATGAGAAAGAACAAAGACTAAGCTCAAGATTGTTTTCATTTTTACGCAATCTTTAAAACAAAAAAAAACTATGCTTGGACCTAGTTTCATTTTTACAAATTTGAACTAGAGGAAACTATGTTTGGGGTAGGTGGTTTCATTTTTACGCAAGCTTGAACCATAGAAAACTATGCTTGTGACTTCCCAATGCATGGTTGGCACTTAGCCCCCAGCTTAAGAAGCTAGTGGTGCAACTTCAGCATGAATTCCAGAGGCTGGAAGCATTGCCCCCCAAGATTCGTTTCGTTCAACTGCAAAAGCAGATGAAATGAAGCTTCAAATAGTAGATGAAGGACTTGACTCAAACAGAGAGGGGGAACAATCCGTTTCATTTTTTTAACGAGATTGACACAGGAATAAGAACTATGCTTGGGAATCTAGGTTCAATCCCCATACCTTTGTTTCATTTTTTAATGAGCTTGACACAGAAACAGGAAATATGCTCGTAACCTCTGTTTCATTTTTTAACAAGGTTTCCATAGAGAAGAAAACTATCCTCATAGCTGGGTTTATTTTTTAATGAGATTGAAATCAGAAAATCATGCTCGAAGCTGGTTTCATTTTTTAACGAGCTTGAAATCAGAAAATCATGCTCGAAGCTGGTTTCATTTTTTAACGAGCTTGAAATCAGAAAACCATGCTTGAATTTGGTTTCATTTTTTAACGAGCTTGAAATCATAAAATCATGCTCGAAGCTGGTTTCATTTTTTAATGATCTTGAAATCAAAAAATCATGCTCAAAGCTGGTTTCATTTTTTAATGAGCTTGAAATCATAAAATCATGCTCGAGGCTCTTCTTGATCATGGATTCCAAGAGGACAATGCTCTGGAATGACACCATGTCAAGGGACAAAAACTTGGTTATGGCTTCCAAGAGATCTTCATTTGATGGAAGAAACACACTCTAGAAGGAACACATGTTGAGGGTCGCGAGAGGGCTAAGGAGGTCAGGCTCCAATATCCCTACCGAAGAGGTCACCATGTCAACTACCAGATCCAAGTCATTGTCATTGATAGTGGAAGGCATGGGAGACAACGCCACATAATTTACCTGTGGCAGGGGTGATACCATCTGCATATAAGAACCACTAAGGGAGGTAATCCAATCAGGACCGATGAATGAAAGTTGATCAATAGTCATAATTCCTCCATCATGAGGAAAATATATCACACAGAAAAGAGTGAACACAATAGATTTCATGGCATAGACATAATCCCACCCAAGGAGTAAAGTGAAATCCAAGGGGTCTTAGACTACCATGACATCAATAAAGACAGTTTTCCCTCCCAAAGTTACAGGAAACTGAGGAAGGGTCCCCAAAGGTTGACTGGTTCTTCTATTGAAAGATAACAGATTCTGCGTAACTGGCGCAAGTTGAGGACAACCCAAAGCTTGCCAAGCGAGAGAGGACAAAATACTAACGGACACACCTTCATCTATCAACGTATGAGGAACGTCTCGACTACAAACCTGTATTATAATATGGAAAGGAATGTGAGAGGGAAGACGAGGTCCGGTTAGCACACCATAATTAAAAATGATGGTTGCATTACTTAGAGGGGGTTCCACAGGAGAAGGAGGAATACCCCTTAGTATGGTAGAGTCTGTATCAACGAGAAAAACATGGGCAATATCATGTTTACTCTCAAGCGAGAGAATAGGATCGACTGATAATGACATCAAATCGACCACTTGGGTTTCATTCTCCAAGGGGAGAATGAGATCGATGGGTGGAAATAGATCAACCACTGGGGTTTCACTCTCTAATGGGAGAGTGGGATCAACCGAAGATGGGATCAGATCGACCACTGGGATTTCACTCTCTAACGGGAGAGTTGGATTGACTAAATATGGGATCAGATCGACCACTTTGTCAACTGGTTCAACTAAGGATGTGACCAGATTGACGACATGATCAACCAGACTGACCGATGAAGGGACCAGATTGATCATTCCATCAACTATAGGTGGTTTGAGAGTAAGCTTGTGATAAGAAGCTGGAAGTTGAGGTTGTGAAATAGTCATGTCTTCTAGGAATTTTGAGGCTTCTTCCATATGAGGTCAAATATGAGTTAGATGACACCCTTTGCATAACATACATGGGAACTTGGATCTACTTTTCTTCTTCCCAATGGGATCTTGACTAGTTGATGGGAGGTCTATAGTATGTTGTTCAAAGGCTGATGACATGGATTGGCGAGGGTGTGTAGACCAAGCTTCTATAACCTTGCATATACCAGGGCTATCCTTAAGAACATGACTACCCTTACAAATCTTGCAAGCGTACTTGGGCTTACAGGTTGTTTGGGTGATCTTGACATCATCAACACTCCCAGCACGATCAACAATAATTGGTTTCTTTCCAACGTGTCCGACAGTGGCTGGAATTTTAGATCCTTGTTTATTTTTCTTCTTCTTCTTATTCCTTTTCTTATTCTTCTTATCCACCGAGTTACTAGCTTCAGAGTTTTCACTTGATGAAGAGGATGAAATGGAAGAATACCTTGCAAGTGGAGAAGGTCAAGAAGATCTTACTAGTGAAGATGGCGAAGGATCAATATGAGGTTGATGCTCTTGGGGGGAAGTTCTTACAACTAAATCACTAACTGCATTCGGGATTACCTAAGTGGAAAAAAAGCATATCGGTAATCCAATTGTGAGACCTGGAAGGCTCAAAGTAGTGATGTGAGGAGGACCAATGTTTCTGTAAGAAGAAAAAACAAACGGTTCCCCTGGAGTAGAGGTTCCTTCCTACAGTTCCTTTCTTCCCACACACTTCTTCCTCCAAGGATTCTTAGACCATGGATATGATAGCTACTCATAATCTATCTTGACAAATCAAAGCTCAAAGCCAGTACACAAGCTCCAAAAACTCCAAGCTACAAAAATCAATAACAAGCCAATCTCAAAAGCTAACTTTCTCCATGAGAGCTCCTCTCCTTTTATAAGTTGAAGAGGATAAGGTGAGGAGGTTAGGATGATCCCACTAAATCATGAAAGAAAGTAAGATCCAAACCGTTCAGAGGCGACATCACCATATAAGCTTCTCCTTCTAGAAGCATCGAGAAGACGCTCGTTTTTCCCACATACAGGAATTTCCACACCCTAGCTATAGTGCAGCCTGCGGAAACTAGGAATTTTCTCACTCTAGCTATAGTGTAGCTTGCGAAAACCAGGAATTTCCTCACCCTGGCTATAGTGCAGCCTGCGGAAACCAAGAATTTCCTCACCCTAGCTATAGTGTAGCCTACAAAAATCCTCTTTAATAGGGATTTTACAAAGGAAAATGCAACTTCTTCTCTCAGTAAAAGTTCTTCTCCCTTCATTCTTCAGGAATTTAGGCCATTGACCCCTCTGAAGGAAACAAATAGGTTTACACCATTAACGGTCATAAGGGTGACAAAAATAATGTGTAACAGTAAGTGTTATATCAAGAATAATGATGAAAATCTTGGAAAATATGATGATAGGGCTGATGAAGGTATCTTCTTAGGTTATGCTACAAATAGTAAAGGATACATATGCTATAATGAGAGGCTGCATAAATTGGTTGATTGTATAGACATAAAAGTTGATGAAGAAATCCTGATACGAAATGTAAGAAGTGTTGAATCAACTACAAAAGATATAGTTGAAGTTGAAGATGAACAGGTCCAAGGATCAGAAAGAGAAGACTCTGAATTAGATGAAGATACAAATACTCAGGTAGACTCAACTAAGAAGACAGAAACAAAACCACCTCCCAGAATTTTTAGAAAGAATCATCCTGAAAATCAGATAATTGGATATATGAATAAAGGAGTTCAGACAAGAATGAAATTGATTAAAGACTTAGAACAATCTCATATTTCCTTCCTATCTATGATTGAACCTAAAAAAATTTATGAAGCAAGAAAGCATGACGATTGGATTAGAGCTATGAATGAAGAGCTTGATCATATTGAGAAGAAAAACACTTGGGAGCTTTTTCCTAGACCTCTAGATAAGAATGCAGTAGGCTCCAAATGCATTCTTATCTTGAGGTCTAGGAAACATGGATTAGTAAGAAACATGGATCTATTTCTTTATCAACTATAGAGGCAGAGTACATTTATGCTGCTACTTCCAACACTCAGTTATTATGGATGATACTAACTCTTGCAGATTTGAAGGTAACTTATACTGATCCCATTCTAATTCACTGTGATAACACCAATGCTATTAGTGTCTCCAAGAATCTTGTACTTCAATCAAAGACTAAGCATACACCAATCAAATACAATTTTCTCAGAGAACAGGTTACAAACAGATTTGTTCAGTTGAATTATATTCCTTCCACAAAACAAATAGTTGATATCTTTACTAAACCATTAGCAATGACACCATTTGAATATCTTTGTCAGAAGTTGGGGGTCATATATTCTTTCATCTAATATGTTCACCTTGTCAGGGGGAGTACTTATTGAACATCTATTGTATTTTTGGTGATTTTTTCCATGGTTCTTTCTTTCATATTCGAAAAATATTGTCACAACTTAGGGGGAACATGTGTTATTTAACATTGATGTCAAAGGGGGAGAAAATTTGGGGTTAATTGTATGGGATGCGTTAATTTTTTGGATGCTACAATTGAAGAACAAAGAAAAACAGTGTAGGGTGCAGCCTTTCAGGGTTGCCATCAATGCCAAACGGGGAGATTATTGGCATGTTTTTCAGGAAAAGAATGTTCTTTTCATTGATAGAAACAACAACAGTGATGACATTTAGAATATTTATGGCAAGAAAAACAACATCGATGGTTTTCTTACAACAAGAAAAGCAACAATAAGGAAAGAGACAATGATAGAAAATAGGGAAAACATAAGCGCATGTGAAGAAGAAAATAGTAAGCAGAGATCAAAAATCTCAGGAGGAAGAACGATAGTGGCCATTGGATCACCAATCCCAACTACCTGATGACTGTTATATCAACGCCCAGTGACCAGAGGAAGCGCAGAAGAGCAATACATATCTGATCTGTTGGATCTGATCGACGAGGACCAAAATTCGTCGGATCCAGTATAACTGTGAAGAAAATAATGGGCGAGAGCCATCCTCCATTTTAGTGAAATGAAAAATCACGATGAGATTTGAGTCATTGAATCTAGAGGACACGTGGCGAGAGATCAAGATTTCGCTGACTAAAGAATCAAAGGAAGTAGGTTCTCTAACCTTTGAAGTCGCGAAACGTGAAATCACAATAAGATCTAGACCATTAGATCATAGAGGGTTGTGGAGCGTCGATCTCGAGTATTTCAAATATCAGGAGTTAGAAGAGTTAGGGATGGCTCACGTTCAAACATCTGAAACATGAAATCATGATAAGATCTGGATCGTTGATCTGATATGAAGTCTGAGTTCGTGAAGAGGAGATATTGACCATTAGATCGAGGACTAATATGGGCTGTCAGATCCATAAGAAGAACATGTGCCACGAGAGGAGATCCACATCAGCAAGGACAGTTGTAGAACACGTCAGCAAGGACCACTTTAGACAGGAACTCACAAAATCCCAAAATGCAGAAGGTAATCACGATCGTTGAGTCACAGGAAATATCATACCGTTGATCTGATGTGATTGAAGTCGATAGTTCAGGAATCAGAATAAGGGAGATAATCTAACCTTTGACATCACGAGTTACAAAATTGTGAAATGCCTTTTTTTTTAAAAAGGCTATGGTCACAACCAGTGGTCACATTAGCGGAAGATAAGGGAAGGAGATAGTGTTTCTAGGCTCCACTTCAGAGTTTTGTGAGTTGGGAAAATCGAGGTGACTCACAGTTGATCACCCAAAACTCAAAATTGTGAAACGAATTTTGTTTGGCGTATGGTCACATCGAGTGGGAATGTGGGGAGAAACACGTCCGGGGTAGTTCGCACAGGTAAATTTTGCGAGGAAAATATGTGATAAATAAACAACTCTTTTCATTTTTAATCCAACGGTGTTGATTATCTCGACAGTCTGATCGAAGGTTTACTGTTGCACTTCACGGATTATTGATCAGTTATGATTCAGTTAGCAGAAATGAATCATAGTTCTTGGGTGATTGGTGATTTGGTTGCTTGGCAGTTTTCTTTGGAGATTCGAAGTGTAACTAAATGGAAGGATTGTATAAAAGAAATATGCCGTGACTGAGTTAGGTTGGTTGTTCTCACTGGAAAAATGAGTTGAACTGGGAGAAAGGAAAATCACAGTATGCAGAGTGTGAGATCAAACTCAGAGATGAGAAACAAAAGTTGAACACAACAGAAAAGGTGAAGAGAGAAGAATGTACACATACCAAAGAGCATGAGAATAACAGAGAAAGAACAGATAGAAAGAAACAACAAGTCAAGCCAAGTATGAACAGAACAAAACAATAGTGAAGCAGAGAAGAATTGTAGAACAGAGAAGAAGTGGTAAGAATTGATATATCTGTATTGTTGGTTATTCAATCATTTATCTATAATCAGGGAGGTAGGGAGGTTCTAGGGAGGAATGTAGTTCTATGTTATTCAAGTTGGTGCTTGAATATTGAAAGTTGTATCTTTCATCTAGTTGTGGCTAGAAAATAGGGTGGCAGGATGGTGCTTGGGAAAACACAGAGTTTTCTGTATGCAAGCTGGTGCCTGTATAAGTGGAAGTAGGTGCTAGAGAAACTAGAGAGTTGGTGCTCTCAGTAAGTTGCAGCTTGTAAAATAGAGGTGGTAGCCCCATTTTGAGTTGGTACTCAAAGATATATTATGTACAGAGCATAAAAGATTGCCTATCATTCGAAGAAGAAGAGGTTTTCTCCCTTTATAGGTTTCCTCATGAAAATATGTCTCTATGTATATCATATGTGTGATTGATGGTTATTATTTCTGTTGTTCATATCTTGTATAATATTGATGGTCACTTGGTGAAGTTTAAAAAATGTTTTAATAAACATAATATTGTTTAAGCACAGTAACAACTGATTTCCCCTCCCTTTTAGTTGTCCTAGTAATTTCAACATTCAGAAGCACTGGAGCAGAATAATTCACTACAAAAATGCAGAAGCTTCATAATCAGATCAAGGAGAAATTGCAGAATAGTAGCAGAGAGTACAAACACAGAGTTGATCAGCATAGGAGAAAACTTCAATTTAAAGTAGGAGATCAAGTTCTATCACATATTAGGAAGGAGAGGTTCCCAAGGGGAACATATAACAAACTGAAGCAGAAAATGATAGGACCATGAAAGATCGTAAGGAAATTTGATGAAAATGCTTATGAGATAGAGTTGCCAGAAGATGTGGGTATATCATCCATATTCAACATTTCAGACCTGTATCCTTACAGGGAAGATGACATAGGTTCAGAATATCAAAAGAGATCGAGTGGGAGAAGCAGATGCATGTAGAAAAAAATCCACAGATGGAGAAGATCATAGATCATAGAATTGGTAAGAAGACCAAAAGGAAACCTTATTTTGAGTATTTGGTCAAGTGGAAAGGACACCCAATAGAAGATGCCAGCTAGGTAAATGAAGCGAATATTTAGAGGCATGGAAAGTTAATGTAGGAGCTCATGACAAAATTCCATGAATTTTTGTCCAGAGGAGTATGATGCAGGAGCATCGCCAACAAGAGAAAGTGGAAGACAACTCAACACACTAGCATGTATTTTGAAGTGATGATTTTGAATTTAAGAAGGCATATCACGTAAATATTTTGAAAAGACTATAATTTAATAACTTCTTAAATTTTTTATAGATGTAAGATCACATGATATTGATGGGGAATGCATTTTATTTTAATGTGGTAGATTGCAGTATGGATTCGATGTGTTTTCTCTTATCTGTCTGTCACAAACATTTATTGTAATAAATCCTTAGTAGTTGAGTTCTTTTATTTCGATAGGATAACACTAAGGTAGTCGAAGGGAAAAGTTATATGAGCCCTCTTGTATAAATAAATGTATTGTTTCCCAAATGAGGTTGTTTCCATTGTAGCTAATATTATTGTTGATGAAGGTTATTGTTGAATTTTAGTTGAGAGTTGCTGAGAGTTGTTGAATAGCATTGTATGAGTCCATTTACATATCATTTGAATGAATATAACAAATAAATGTTGATCCACATGTTTGGTGTTGCTGTTACTGTGTCTATCTGAATGAATGAATGGTAGGCCTTCTGTAAATTTTCAATTCTCTGTTACTTCTTGTTCTTATTTTATGAATGCATTTACATGGTTGAATGTATGAATCTGTGAGATATTATATAAGTTTCATTTGTTTCTCTTGTACGAGCCTCTGCAAGGTGTGCATAGTGTCTGCAAGGTGTGCATTGACAGAGTCTGTTTTGACTCAGAAGCTCATAAGAGATAACGTGAAACTTTTGTATACAAGGAGTGCATAAGTGTCCGCAAGGTGTGCGTTGACATAGTTTGTTTTGACTTGGAAATCTAGGAGGGATAACTTGAAAGTGTGCTTAGGCAGAAACACACCCAGATTATTATTGTTTAGGAGAACAATTGAGCCATGGAAGGACTGTTGCAAGAAGTGCATGGTCTCCCTTCAAGATTTAAGTTGAAGGAATTTTTTCACCAGGT
The DNA here is from genome assembly GCA_010110895.2 of Picea sitchensis. NCBI lineage: Eukaryota > Viridiplantae > Streptophyta > Pinopsida > Pinales > Pinaceae > Picea > Picea sitchensis. Next base: position 46,228 of record SNQJ01S0083826.1, read on the forward strand.
GTGTCTAGAGTTGATACTTAGCTAAGTGTCAAAGGAATCATTCTGAAAATTTTAGAGTGTTGAGGAGGATGAAGTCCAAGAGAGATAACTTGGAGATTTATATGCAGAGAGTGTATAATTGTCCGCAAGGAGTGCATGAGAGAGTTGCTTGACTCATGAGCTCACGAGGAGGAGCTTAAGTGTATCTGCAGAAGGGTGCAAGGAACTGTCGCAAGGTGTGCGTAGTCATCCACAAGAAGCTAAGTTGTGGAGGAAAACCCATTGCAAGGTGTGCACAGGGTAAGTTTCGACTAAGTGTCGAAGAAATTCTCTGTGGAGTTAGAGGCTTCAAGAAAGGAAAACATCAAAAGAGATAGCGGTGAGAATCCATCAATAGGGAGGATCCCTTTGAGATTATCCAAGTTAATGAGAAAGATCCTCTTAGGAGGAAGTGAAATCATTCCATACTGTCAGATATGGGAGAAATGTACGAGGATTAGTCGTGGATTCCTTCGGCACTTTGTGGTTCATAGTGTTTTGAAGTGTTGTAAGAAAAGGGGTCGCCAAAGTTGCAAAGTGAATCCTATCCACTGGCTACTAGGAGGTTACGTGGAAGCAGATTAAAGAGTTCGGGAAATAGATTTTTAGAGATTGTGTGGAACGAAAGAAATCTTCACGAAGTCGTGAAGGCCGAAGAAGAAATGGACCGTCGGATCTAGAAGGACACATGACAGAGATCCATGTGTTTCATCATAATGTGTTTTTGTAAGGAAACAAGGGTGGAGGTCACAAACCCACTGAAGCTCGAAGTTACGAAGAGGGTTGGATCGAGGTTATAGCCATGATCATATGAGGAGAAGAGCCTAGCCATTCGAGCTAGCGCTCACCAGTTAAAGTTACCAAAGGTGCCAAAAATGGTTGTGCGGGTAATTCAAACCTGTAGGTAACATTAAAGGAACCTGTGTGTCAATTGGTCAAGGTCTATTGAAGGTCTAAAAAGACAACTCATCTTGAGTGTTTTGAATATCCTTGATTGGGAGGTCGCGTAACCCCTGGGAGGGGAGGGGGTTGCATCAAAGTGGTATCAGAGAACATAATTGATTTTTGTAGGTAGAAATAAAGGAAGTAGGCTGATATAATAAAGTGGTATCAGATACACCCAGTGGTAGTTGTGCATAGGAGAAAATTTCATCACAATGTCGCCTAGAAGACGTGTAGAGCCACTTGTAGAAAATCGAGTTATGGAAAGGGAGATGTGAGAAATTTGTGCAAGGTTAGATGCTATGGAGACAACACAAAGGAGAGAACCTGATGTTGGAGACGTCATTGATGCAAAGAATGAAGAAGTGGAAGTTGAAGAAGCTATAGTAGAGGATGTTGTAGAAGAATGCTTGCTAAAAGAGGTTGTCGAATTGGGAGCTAGAGAAAAGATAGACATCCTAATGTATGAAGGAAATTTAGATGTTGAAGAATTGTTGGATTGGATAAGGTCAATGGAAAATTACTTTAACTATGAATATGTCGATGAGGAGAAGAAGGTGAAACATGTTGTCACCATATTAAAAGGACATGCAACACTATGGTGGGATGAACTACAGGATGACAGAAGATGCAATGGTAAGCAAAATATCAAGAGTTGGGATAGAATGGTAGCTAAGTTGAAATTTAAATTCATACCCAAAGATTACCAGATAAATATGTTCAGGAAGTTGCAGAACCTTATATAGAAAGGAATGATTGTGAAAGAGTACACAAAAGAGTTCTACAAGATGAACATTAGGGCCGGATAGAGAGAAAAGGATGATGAAAAAGTTGCTAGATATATAAATGGCCTGAGATATGAAATCTAAGACAAAATCAACATGATGACAGTGAGGATAGTGGATGATGCTTATTAGATTGTGTTGAAGGAAGAGGATAAGTTGGCCAGAAAATAGATCTAGCGAATGAGAGGAAGAAGTCAAAACAAAAGCAATGGAATTTCCCATGATAAGGCACCAAAGCCCGAGGTTGATAATGAAAAACCCGATAGTTACTCGGAAAGAGGAGGAAGTTCCCAAGGGATACAATATGGTGGAAGAAATTATTTTCCTCGAGGAAGAGGAAGAGGTAGAGTAGGAGAAGTAAAGTGTTATGCATGTGTAAATCCATGACACATGTCTTGGGAATGCCCTAAGAGAAAGACAGAAGGAGGAGGTGAAGCTCACATTTCAGAAGCGTAGAAGCAGAGTGTTGAAGCAGAAGGTGAAGAAGATGGGAGATATCTAATTATGAAGAAGTTTCTCTTGAAGCCAGAGCTAGAGGTTGAGAAACCAATGTAGAGGAAAAATTTGTCCAGAACTTCTTGCAAGACTAAAGATAGAGTATGCAAGGTGATAATTGATAGTGGGAACACTGATAATTTAGTATCCATAGAGATGGTGGAGAAATTGGAACTGGAGACAACTGCACATCCGAGTCTGTATAGAATCTCATGGTTGCAGAAAGGACATCAGGTAATGATAACTAAACAATGCCTAGTTGAATTTAAGATACAAGGATATTGAGATGAGATTTTGTGTGATGTGATTCCCATGGATGTATGTCATGTTTTTTTGGGGAGACCATGGAAGTATGAAAGGAATGTGATTTATGATGGGAGAAAAAATACCTATACTTTGGAGAAGAATGGCAGGACACACATGTTGTTTCTAATTGAAGAAAAGAAAGTAAAGGGAGAAGCCAACACAAGCATACTTCTCATGAGTGGGAAGGAAACCCTGAATGAAGTAAAGAAGGAACGAGAGATGTAGTTTGTTGTGATAAGGAAACCCAGAGCTGTCCTTACAAGTACTTCTATGGATGATCTTCCTGATGAAGTTCAAGAGCTATTGAATAATTTTGCTGACATAGTAGTGGATGAGTTACCAAGCTCATTGCCACCCATTAGGAGTATCAACCATCACATTGATTTAATACCAGGAGTGAGTCTTCTGAATAAAGGAATGTAAAGATTGAAACCTCAAGAGAATGAGGAGGTAAAGAGACAAGTCAAGGATTTGATGGATAAAGGGTTAGTAAGACAAAGCTTGAGTCCATGCGCAGTACCAACTATGTTGAATCTGAAGAAGGATGGAGGATGGAGAATGTGTAAAGACTCAAGGGCAATAAACAAGATCACCATCAGGTACCGATTTCCTTTAGCAAGGATGGATGACTTAATGGATTGTTTAAGTGGAGCAAATCATTTTTCAAAGATAGACCTGAAGAGTGGATATCACCAGATAAGAATGAGAGAAGGTGATGAGTGGAAAAAAACCTTCAAGACAAATGAAGGGTTGTATGAGTGGATTGTTATGTTGTTTGGCTTAAAAAATTCCATGAGCACTTTTATGAGGTTGATGAATGAGGTATTGAAAGATATCATTGGTAAATTTGTGATTGTATATCTGGATGATATATTAGTCTTCAGTAAAACTGAAGAAGAGCATTTAAGACAACTGGCATTGCTGACGAGGAGATTGCAGTGGGAGAAGTTGTTGATAAATTTGAAGAAATCCTCTTTTATGAAGACATAACTCATTTAATTGGGTTTTGTGATCTCTTCAAATGAATTGAAGATGGATCTAGAGTAGCTGAGAGAAATCAAAGAATGGCCATCGCCAAGGATCATATTTGAGGTGAGAAGCTTCCATGCATTAGAAATTTCGATTTAAAGTTCATTAGAAATTTCAGTGGAATTTGTGCACCAATGATAGATATGGTGAAAAAGAGACACAATTCTTTCAACTAGAAAGAAGAAGTTGAGAAAATATTCAATATATTAAAGGAGAAGATAACAAAACAACCAATTCTAGTCTTGCCAGATTTCAGGAAGACATTTCAAGTAAAGTGTAATGCTAGTGGAGTTGCAATTGGAGCAGTATTGAGCCAAGATAATAGGTCTGTTGCATATTTTAGTGAGAAGATGAATGACGCTAAGAGAAATTAATCCACATATGATAAAGAGTTTTATGCGATAATTCAAGCCTTGCAGAAATGGAGGCACTACCTTGTTCCAAAAGAGTTTGTTTTGTATAGCGATAATCAAGCTTTACAATTCATAACTAGACAGGAGAAGCTAAATCAAAGACATGCTAACTGGATAGAGTTTATGAAAAATTTCAATTTTGTCATTAAACATATTTCTGATAATGCTAATAAAGTTGTTGATGCATTGAGCAAGAGATGTCTGATCCTGCAGGAATTTCAATTGGAAACCTTAGGGTTTGAACACCTTAAGGAGATGTATTGTGATTACCTGGATTTTAAAGAGGCATATGAAGCATGTGAAAATATTGTGCTAAGAGATATAATATCTTATTCAAGATGGATTTATGTTTAAAGGTTTCCAGTTATGCATACCAGAGTGCTCAATGAGAGAGAATCCGTTGAAGGAAAAACATAGTGGAGGTCTAGCAGGACATTTTGGCCATGATAAGACATATGCACAGTTGAAAATTCCATACTATTGGCCAGGTATGAGGGTGGAAATAAAGAAGTTTGTAAACAGATGTAATATTTTCCAGTATGAAAAAGGAAAGAGACAAAATATTGGATTGTATCAACCATTTTCTATTCCAGATCGTCCTTGGGTTGCCGAGGACACAAAGAGGAAGTAATTCCATATTTGTGGTAGTTTATATATTTTCAAATATGGCACACTTTATCCCATGCCAGAAAACTAATGATGCAACGCACATTGCAAATTTGATTTTCAAGTAAGTTGTGAGACTTCATGGGTTGCCTAAGAGCACTGTCTCAGACAAAGACACTAAATTTGTTGGTCATTTCTAGAGAACATTGTGGAATAAGATGGGGACATAATTGTATTTTATTTCATCATATCACCCTTAAACAGATGGACAGACAGAGGTGGTAAATCGAAGTTTAGGAAATTTGTTGTGGAGTTTGGTCACTAGATATCATAGCCAATGGGACAAAATTATGTCACAAATAGAGTTTGCATATAATGACTCACCAAATATAAGTACAGGAAAGAGCCAATTTCAGATAGTATATGGGATGAATACAAGAGGTGTATTAGAGTTGAGAGATCTAGAAATAAATGAATTTATAAGCGCTGGAGCAGAAGACTTTGCTGCAGAAATGCAGAAGCTTCATAATTAGATCAAGGAGGAGTTGCAGAACAACATCAGAGAGTACAAATGCAGAGTTGATTAGCATAGGAGAAAACTTCAATTTGAAGTAGGATATCAAGTTCTAACACATCTCAGGAAGGAGAGGTTCCCAAGGGGAACATATAACAAACTGAAGCTGAAAAAGATATGACCATGCAATATCCTAAGGAAAATTGATGAAAATGTTTATGAGATATAGCTGCCAGAAGATGTGGGTATATCTCCCATATTCAACATTTTAGACCTGTATCCTTACAATCCTTACAGGGAATATGACAGAGGGTCAAAAGATCAGAAAGAGATATAGTGGGAGAAGAAATTGCATGTTTCAGAAAAGTTACAGATGGAGAAGATCATAGATCATAGAATTGGTAAGAATACCAGGAGGAAAACTTATTTTGAGTATTTGATCAAGTGGAAAGGACACCCAATAGAATATGCCAACTGGGTAAATGAAGCTGATATTTAGAGGCATGGAAAGTCAGTGCATGATCTCATGGAAAGGAGTTCATGAATGTTTGGCTAGAGGAGTATGATGTAGGAGAATCGCCAACAAAGCACGAGTGGAAGACAACTCAACACACTAGCACGTATTTTGAAGTGATGATTTTTAATTTAAGAAGGCATATCAAACAAATATTTTGAAAAGACTACAATTTAAGAACTTTTTAAATGTTTTAGAGTTGGACGATCGCATGAGATTGATGGGGAATGTATTTTATTTTAATGTGGTACATTGCAGTACAGATTCGATGTGTTTTCTCTTATCTGTCTGTCACAAACATTTATCGTAATAAATCCTTAGTAGTTGAATGCTTTTATTTTGATAGGATAGCACTAAGGTAGTCAGAGGGAAAATTTATATGAGCCCTCTTGTATAAATAAATGTGATTTTGCCTAAATGAGGTTGTTTCCATTGTAGATAAGATTATTGTTGTTGATGGTTATCGTTGAATTTTTGAGACTTGATGAGAGTTGTTGAAGAGCATTGTATGAGTCCATGCACATATCATTTGAATGAATATAACAAAGAAATGTTGATTCACATGTTTGGTGTTGTTTTTACTGTGTCTATCTGGATGAATGAATGGCAGACTTTCTGTAAATTTTCAATTCTTTGTTATTTCTTTCTTTTATGTTATGAATGCATTTACATGGTTGAATGTATGAATCTGTGAGATATTTGATAAGTTTCAATTGTTTATCTTCTATGAGCCTATGCAAGGTGTGCATAGTGTCTGAAAGGTGCACATTGACATATTCTATTTTGACTCAGAAGCTCAGAAGAGATAATGTGAAAATTTTGTATGCAAGGAGTTCATAAGTGTCTGCAAGGTGTGCGTTGACAACGTCTATTTTGACTTAGAAATCCAGGAGGGATAGCTTGAAAGTGTGTGTAGGAAGAAACACACCCAAATTTGTATTGTTCAGGAGGAAAATTGAGCCATGGAAGGACTGTTGCAAGGAGTGCACGGTCTCCATTCAAGAGTTAAGTTGAAGGAAGTTTGTCATGAGGTGTGTGTAGAGTCGATACTTAGCTAAGTGTCGAAGGATTCATTCTGAAAAGTTTAGAGTGTTGAGGAGGAGAAATTCCAAGAGAGATAACTTGGAGATTTGTATGCAGAGAGTGCATAATTTTCCACAAGGAGTGTGTGACAGAGTCTTTTGACTCAGGAGCTTAGGAGGAGGAGCTTAACTGTATCTGCAAAAGGGTGCAAGGAATTGTCACAACGTGTGCGTATTCATCCACAAGAAGCTAGGTTGTGGAGGGAAAACTGTTTCAATGTGTGCACAGGGTAAGTTTTGACTAAGTGTCGAAGAAACTCTTTGTGGAGTTATAGGCTTCAAGAAAGGAAAATATTACATGAGATAGCAGTGAGAATCCATCGATAGGGAGGAGCCCTTTGATATTCTCCAAGTTAATGTGAAATATCCTCCCATGAGGAAGTGAAATCATTCCAAACTGTCATATCTAGGAGAACTGTTTGGGGATTAGCCGTGGATTCCTTCGACACTTTGTGGTTCAGAGTGTTTTGAAGTGTTGGAAGAGCGGGGGTCACTGAATTCGCGAAGTCATGAAGTGAATCCTAGTCATTGGCTACGAGGAGGTTATGTGCAAATGGATTAGAGAGTTTTGGATATAGAGTTTCAGATATTGTGTGGAATGAATGAAATATTCATGAAGTCGTGAAGGCCGAAGTTGAAATGGACCGTCAGATCCAGAAGGACATGTGATAGAGATCTGTGTGTTTTGGCATAAGGTGTTTTCGAAAGGAAACAAGGGTGGAGGTCACAAAACCACCGAAGCCTGAAGTTGTGAAGATGGTTGGCCCAAGGTCATAGCCGCATTCATATGAGGATAAGATCCTAGCCAGTGGAGATATCCCAGTTAAAGTTACCAGAGGTGCCAGAAATGGTTGTGTGAGTAATTCAAACCTACAGGTAACATTAAAGGGGCTTGTGTCCATTGTTCAAGGTCTATTGAAGGGACGAAAAGCTGATTCGACTTCAGTGTTTTGAAGATCCTTTACCGGGAGGTGGAAGAACCCCTAGGAGGGGAGGGTGTGCATCATCACTCAACGCGATCATCCAGTAGCCTACCATAGCGAGACACTCTCAGATAGTGTTTGGAAATACCCCACCTATGAAAAGGAAATGTATTCCATTGTACAATCTTGTCATCAATGGAAACATTACATTCTAGGAAAGGAGACAATCATTCACACCGATCACAAGCCTCTGTAGTTCATATAGACACAAGGGAAATTGCAGAACGACCGTCATCAGAATTGGTCCACCTACCTGCAGCAGTTCCATATCAACATCAGTTATAAGACAGGGAGAACCAATCATGTCACAAACTCCCTCATTCGAACTCTCATGGCTACACTCACCACCATGCTCCATTCTTGTGGACATGAGGCATTTGAGTGGCCCCAACTTTATCAACAAGATCCATAATTCGCCACCACTTATCATCTCTTTGGTACAGGCATGAATGTCATTGATTTTCACATTCAAGATGGACTGGTATGCCATTTGGGCCATCTCTGTGTTCCTACAAGTGAGCATGAAAATATGATTTGGGAGGCTCACTACAGTCGGATGACAAGACAGTTTGGCATGGAGAAAAATGTTGCAGTTCTACAGAAACATTTTTATTGGAAACAAATTCAACAGGACATCAACAAGTATATTATATATTGCACTTCTTGTGCCATTTCCAAGCCAACCATCAAGAATCAAGGACTATTAACCCCTCTTCCTACTCCCAATATTCCTTGGGAATCCATCCCGATGGATTACATGTCTAGCCTTCCATCCACCAAGAAAGGAAATGCTTATGTATTTGTGGTAGTTGATCAATTTTTGAAGACGACCATCCTCACATCCTGCAAGAAGAACATTATAGTAGCAGATACTGCCAAGCTCTTCTTCGAATGAGTGTGGCTCCATTTTTGGATACCACATACCATCATCTATGATCGGTATAGTAGATTCCTAAACACATTTTGACCGAGTCTCTAGTCACTATTGGACACCAAGCTCACTAAATCTATTGCTTTCCACCCCCAAACCAACAACCAAAGAGAGGTTGTCAATCAAATGATTGTGCACATCCTACACATGTACAACTCTATGCATCCACATACATGGGATGAGAGTCTCTCCTATGTTCAACATAGTTACAACAAGGCTCTCCATAGCTCCACTGACCATAGACCATTTTAGGTGGGGATGAGATTCCAACCCTTGGGTCCCATTGATGTTGCACTACCTTTTTCAACCACACATGAATCTTCCCATGCTCATTCTGAGATTGAAAAAGCCACCAGATTCATTGAGCAGATTCAACACATTCGCCAACAGGTCCATGAGATTTTGTAGAAAACCACTGCTAAGTACAAGCAATGCCATGATCAACACCGGGTACTACACCCGTTTCAGGTGGGAGACAAGGTCTTGTTACATTTGTAGAAAGAGAAACTTATAGGGCCCCATCGGAATATGCACCCACTTCTCTATGGTCCTTACACTATCAGCAAGGATGTGGGTAGAAATTATTTTGAGCTCAACACTCCACCCTTCCTTGGATTGCACCCTGTGTTCAATGTGGACCTCCTTTAAACATATTTTCTGCCATTATTGGACACCTCAGAGATCGCAGAAAAACTGACACCAATAGAGATCAATATTGACTGCATGGAACTTGCATCCACTAATCAGATAGTGGACACAAAGGTCCAAAGAACTCACCAGCAAAGGATCCATTTTTATCGGGTTGTCAGGCCGGGCATCTCCTACACTAAGGAAAGTGGCTCACCTGGGGCCAAATTCAACAAACGTTTCCTCACCTAATTTGGTAACTCAACACAATGGATACCATTGCTTCCTAAGGGGTGAGGACTGATCCAGGTGGCCACCCACCTATTCCAACTCACTCCTCTTGACATTTTTTAGTTCAACACGTTCTTTTGTACTTCTTGTAATTGCAGGTTATACACTTCCGAGGTGTCTGAATCCCTACACATCTTCCAGGTGGATATTGGTGGCCTCCCACCTAATCCAACTGGCTTATTTTGTATGTTTTCATGTCAACGCATATTTTTTCACTTCCAGGGTAGTTTTGGGGCCCTAAATGGTGTTTTTTTGGCTCGCTACAGTCAAAATGTAGACATAGTAATATTTTGATGGCGTAATGTGTAGTTCTCAAAAATATGTTTCCAATGGGCTATCACGTGCCTAAAACAGAGGTCGTATGCAAATGTTACGAATCTAGGAAATTGAGGTACCAACTTACCCAGAGGGTCCCACATAACTTTTTTCGTTTCATTTCCTAGGGTTAGGTTTTTGGATGTCTATGGTTTTGGCATTCATGAGTAATTTTAAAAAGGCCTTTGGAGCCTCATTGTAATCATTCTGCTCAGACGGATGCATGTAACAACCACATCTCTTTTGAGAGATAGATACCACCATTCGAGCAAGTTGTTTCAATTCTGTAGTTTTATAGTTTCAACCTATTTCATTTATTCAATAGAAGATATTGTTCATTGGATATTTGTTTTGTTCTCCATATATTTGTGTTTATTATATTCAATCTATTAATCAGTTAGTTCCACTCCTAAATCCATATCAATTTCTACCATAAGGAGGAACGAAGGAGGGACATGGATATATTTCTCGCACATGGTTGTTGCAGACAACTAGAGAAAGAAACCTTGCGGCGAAAAACTTAGATGATGTGGGGTGCTGGTTATATATTACAACATAGAGAATGAAAGGAAGCTCGTGTCAGTGGAATAGAGGCTTGCCGATGTTGAATAGATAGTTGGAGATATGGCTAAGACAGTCGATGGCTTGGATGATTTATGTTTGAAAGTTGATGAGTAGCAACGAATATTAGAGAAAGTCACAGAGATGAGGATGTTGAAGTAGTTTGTCGAAAAGGAGCATAAACCATCTGTGGACGAAGAGGACATGAGGGAGACACATCAACCTTGGTGAAAGAGAATCAAGGAAGAGGTCGATTCCCCCTCCAACGAAATTGGACATGGTGAATGGTCATATGAACTTGAGCTAGAATGATTCATGGAGAAGCATGTGTTATTTGAATTTCAATTCTTTTTCGAGCAAGAGCGACAACTCTAGCATACGTTTTTGCGGAGTTGGTTACCTCAGATTTAGGTTCAGGATGACAAAAATAGTGGTTTGGTCTGCAAATACATAAAAACTTCCATTTTTATGAATTCAACTCCATATATTTGTTTTTGGCGTTATTTTTCTATAGGCTACACAATTCAGTCACTGATGAAACTACAAACACATAAGAGTTGGCTATGTAGATTCCAAATATACATTTTTTTTTAAATTAATAATGTATACTATTTTTAATCTATTTTTATCTTGACATGTATCAAAATCATATAATACATACTTCTCTTATTTCTTCTATAACATTTTATCATCTTAACCATTTCTAGAGTGATTTATATGTGACACTATAGGAGAGTGATATCTATGATCTAAAAAACAAAAGAAATTGTTTTGATCATGTTAAGACCTTGTTAGCCTGCATGAACAAAAAATATTGTAATTTTAGGGATATGTTGACTTTGATAATTTAAAAAAATATATAAAATCAATCTTTATTTAAAATTAATATTATAATTTTCCAAAAACTACATGACACAAGAAAAACAAGTTCTATACAAGTATACAAGTTTTTGGAACGAAATTCCATCGTTAAGGTACTCAACACATGCACGAACAAAAAAAATATACCTTATATTTTGTTGGAAAAATAAGATCCCAATGTTAGAAAAAATATAATTTGACATAATTATTCACAATTTCTATGAATAAAAGTTGTATATTCGAAAATATAATTCAATTTCCTATGTTTCATCTTCTTACACCATATTCAAATTCATTATAAAAGTACCTTGAATAATCCCTCCAAGTTAACAAACTTTTATTTTTCCAGGTTTGCATTGCCACTAATGCATCACAGGAGACCATAATTAGCTTTCACTCACCCCTATGCTTAGATCAATCCCTCAGCTAATTAAGAATAATCTATGAGGAACAAGTTCCTATAAGAAGGGATTCCACAATGTAAAATATTTGACCAACAATATCAATTATGCCTTGAATACAAATACTTTAAATGCTTGCTAAGGAACAAGAGGAAAAACACGACAAGGGATTGAGCACTTACCAAACCAACAAAGGAATATGGAAGAGATACAAACCCTCGATGTCTTCCTTCGAAGTGATTAATAACCATTCAAATGGATTAATAGCGATAGCTAGTACAAATCTTGAACATTCACAACAAATATTGTATGCGTCAACAAAATAACCAAGAGAGAGAGTGAGAGAGAGAGATCCAATAATTGAAACCAAAACCTCCAATACGTATATATTTAACAAATTGTATGATCAAATTATGTCCAACAACAACAACCACAAATTAAAATTAGAGGAGAGCCTTTATTTATAGATGAGGATTCTACATCCTTATCATTATTTATTATTTTTTATCTCCCTAAAATTAGCCTAGGAGAATCACAAAAGGTGACCTGTCATACACACAATGAAGTCAAATAGAAGTAAAAAATTCCACATGTACATAAAATTCTCATGGTAAGGGGACGCCCCATAAAAGGAGGGGCCAATGTTGTGTATATGTTGAGGGTTCCCTTGAAAAAGTGTAGTCCAAGTCAAAAAACTTGGTGTAGAAGCCTTCCAACTGAAGAAAGGTCCGACAACAAGCCTCATAATCTCAAATGACCTCATGTAACAAGTAATAAAGGCCTCAAGAGGTGGATGTCTCCTCAAATAATTCTCATAAACCCTTTAAATATTCCCCTAAGGCATGATATTGTAAATTTCTCATGTCAAGGCACCTCCATGAAGCATGGAAGTGACCCTCCAAGTAAAAAAAAGGGTCATTAGAACCCCAATGGCTATTGTGACGTCCAAAAGAGTGGACACGACCCTCAAATAAAGTGTTTAATAACTCAAAATATGATGAAATGATCAGGGGATCAAATTTTGCTAAAAAATTCAAAGTGCTTGGAATCCCTTCAAATCAAACGAGGGCATAGGCCTCATCGTTATGAACCCAGCGCAACTCATTTGGGTTCAAACAGACATCGGGAGCAAGATATATCACGTTCTATTCAAATTTACAAACAGGGAAAAAAAAAGGGGTTGCTGACTGTACAGTCCATACAGACGCTGACGTGGTAGGCCATACGACACATGGTAGATAAGCATTCAGACAGTTGGCAGGTGACTTGGCATGCTTGGCAGCGAATGGAATGATGACACGTGGCCCAGTCAATGGCCACCACGTGTCATCCATTTATTGGT
>SNQJ01S0083827.1:0-34677 GCA_010110895.2 Picea sitchensis
TATAGTTGTTATCCTAAGTGTGTTTCTAGATTCCTATACTTCCTCATTTGACCTTATCTCCTGATGAGGTGTCGATGTGAGAACAATTGAGGTGGTTTCAATATTTTATTATATATTTGTATCATTAAGATGAATATTATGTTATGAATTATGGCTTGAGGCCTTTTCCGCCAATCTTCTTGTCTTAATATTATTGTGCTTAATTTCTTCAACATCAATAAATATAAACTCAAATTACAATTTAGAAGTTTTGTATGAAGATTGATTTAGATAACCAACTCTAGGAGACAAAAATCCCCTTGTTCAAGGAACCAACCCTAGGAATCTCCAACTCCCTTGATTTATGTAACCAACCCTAGGAAGCACCAACTCCCTAGTTTTTAGCGCTCCAACATTAGGAAGCACCAACTCCCTTGTTTTAGGGAACCAACCCTAGGAAGCACCTACTCTCTGTTTTTACTCTTCAATTAGAAAAGGATGCTAATCCTTCCTTTATCCTCCTTTCCACCCTCACTTCATAATTATATTCATCTTTCTTCCTTGGAGTCTTCACTTGCTTCTGATCTTCTGATGTAGACCACAAAGACACTTTCTTCTCACCATTATTTCTCATTTATATATTCTTCCAACTGGTGTGAATTTGAACCATTAAGCCTTTTGATAATGAACCATTGTACCCTTTCATTAACATAAATTAATTTCTTCCTTTATTAATTTAGATAATCCGATTCCTTTGGTTTTTCTTTAATATCTTTTTAATAGGAAACTATATTAAGAATTAGATTCTCAAGTGGCACTGGTAGACATGCTTCTTTATCTTTGTGGCCACAATGGTGAAAAAACTTCTTAGCCTCTATAGATTAAAGTAATGGTGTTCTTATCGGTTTCCTACATGAAATAGAGTTAAGACCTGGGCGCTTTATCTTTCCTTTATGTGATTGCAGGCTCAAAACCATAGGATTATCCATTCCAAGAATTGTTCTATTAACATTTTATCTTTCCTCCCTTATTTTTCTACATGGGACCATATTCAAATGCCCGAGGGATTATTTAATTCTAGGCCCTTTGCGCTCCTTATTATCTTCTTTACATTATCATGTGACTGATGCTGGAACCAAGTCCTCCTGTACTTTGGCCTTCAGGATTTCTGGCCTTTGCAATCTTTGCATTCTTCTGGAGTTTTAGCTACCAAAATGGTCATCAAGAGTGTGCAAATGGTTGTTGTCAGTTCATAGTACTCCTTACGCTATCCTTCCACTATACTTGATTGAACGATCGAGAAATATTCTGGAGGATCTTAGATCAACAACCAACATTATTTCACGACTTTGGCCTTCGGTGCTTCAGGCATTTTTCTGGTAGGAGAAGATGGACATTCTCAGAGACTATAATCATGGAGTGATGTGGCATGTTGACATCACCTAGGTTGACATGGACCCATAGTATGTGTTCCACGTGTTACCCTGATTCGTGACTTTCACTGAATTTATGTCCCAAATGGACCTTGACACTTGTCACCAATTGATTGGGCCACATTTCATCTTTATCTTCTACCACATGTCTCCCTTCTGGATCATGGCTCTAGGCTACTTTATCTAATGACTCTGACTTAATCTCTCGGTGATATGGACAACCCATATTTCATCTAGATGCTTTAGATAGATCAACGGTTCATATATAATCAACCGTTGAGTGGATGGTTCTTATTCATTTTAATCATGCAATTTTACTTAGAATTATTCCTTCTGACAGGTTCACAAATTTTTGGAATTGCGGACTTACATGTATTCTATGGTGTCATAAAAATGCAACCCCAACTTCCGTAGCCTCCAAGATGAACCTATACTTAGAATTATTTTATGTGGTAGGTTCGTAGACTCTCAGACTTGTGAACTCATATATCTTCGATGGTGTCATCAAAATGCACCCCCAACTTCCATTACCTCCATAATGAACCATACTTAGAAATATTAAGTGAATTCATGAAGCTTAAGATATCCTCCCACTGCTTGATCTAACGATTAAGGATTATCACTCCTGATATGAAGGTTGGGACTTAATTTCTCCCAGTCTTTGGTTCCACCTTGATCTGACGGTTCTGAATAGTCTGAAAACTACATCAACAAAAATGATTCCTCCTCGATCCTTTTGGCTTCTGCGTGATCTCTGTAATGCTATTTATCCTAAGATTTTCTTTCCTCCTGTGAATTCTTATGCATACATTTTTCCATGGTTGACATCAATGACAACTAGTCTTACAAAAATACCCCCCTTTGGAATTGATGACAACAAAGTAATAACCCCTTATTTTAACCGGTTTTTATTGTTAATCCTCCCCCTTTGACAACAATGAAAGAAGATATCTTTCTTCTCTCCTCCTGAGGTGATGCTCTCCATTTCCATGTGCTCCTTCTTCTGATTTTTTAGTTGTTAATGAGGTATGTGAATTACTCCTAATTTTTGTCTAAGTTTTTCAAATGTACTTCTAGGTAAGGGTTTTGTAAAAATGTATGCAATTTGTTCTTTTGTGCCTACATACTCCACTTTCACCAATTTTTGAGTAACTTGATCTATGAAGAAATGGTATTTGATTGGGATATGTTTGGTTTTAGAGTGCATTACATGATTCTTAGATATATTTATAGCGCTGGTGTTATCACATTTGATAGTGATTGGATGATCACATTTCACTTGTAAATATTCTAGGGTTTGTTTAATCCAGATTACTTGTGTGAAACAAGATGCAGTAGCAATGCATTCTGCTTCTGCTATGGATAGTGATATAATTTTTTTTATTATTACTTATCCATGACACAAGACGCTTTCCTAGGAAGAATTATCCTCCACTGGTGCTTTTCCTATCATCTATACTTCCTACCCAATCTGCATCAATATATGCATTTAAAGTAAATTATTTTGTTTTTGGATACCATAATCCAAAGTCTAAAGTAGCTTGTAGATATATGGATATCCTTTTTACTAATTTTAAGTGATTTTCTTTAGGTACGAATTGAAACCTACCCACTAGTCCTACAACCTAAATTATTTCAGGCCTTGTTGCTATTACATAGAGAAGACTTCCAATCATATATCTATACATAGTCTGGTATACTTTTGGTGAATCATCGTCTAAGCTCACTTTGCATCTTATGACCATAGGAGTGCTCATTCATTCATAGTCTTCCATTTGAAATTTCTTAAGCATTTCTTTGACATATTTATTTTTGCATATGAATATGCATTTTTGAGTAACTTATAAACCTAAGAATAAGGTTAGTTCACCTAGCATAAACATCTCAAACTCTTTCTACATTTCTGTGGAAACTTGTCTTCTTAGTATAGTCAGATTACTTCCAAATATTATATCATCCACATATACCACTACAACAATCATATTTTGTTCTTTAATTTTGATATATAGATTACTATCAATAGTTCCTCTCTTATATCCTTGTTGTTGTAGATATTGATAAAGTCTTGAGAAACATTCTGTACGGGCTTGTTTAAGACCATACATAGCCTTCTTTAATTTGCGTACATAGTCTGGTTTTTCTGTCAACCTAAACCCTTCAGGTTGTTCTATGTAGACTTCTTCTTCTAAGGTCCCATTCAGGAAAGATGATTTGACATCCATCTGATATATTTTGAATTTTTTGGAACATGCAAATGCCAAAAACATTTTGATGGCTTCTCATATTGCTAGTAGGGAAAAGGTTTCTCCAAATTCAATTCCTTCCACTTGGGCATATCCATTGCATACTAGTCTGGCTTTATTTTTTATGATCTCTCCATTTTCATTGAGTTTGTTTTTGAATATCCATTTGGTTTCTAGCACATTTTTATCTTTAGGTTTTGGAACTTCCAAAGTCTGACTTTTGTCTATTTGATCAAGTTCCTCATTCATCTCTTTTATCTAATCCTCATTTTTTCTGGCTTCTGCAAAAATTTTAGGCTCTATTAGAGAAATCATTGCTTGATCTTCATATAAGAGTTTCCTCCTTATTTCTACTCGAACAATCTTGCTTCCTATAATTTGACTTTTTGGACGATTCTTTTGAACCCTTTTTGATGGTGGATTTGGCATGGATGTATCTTCTTGAATGTTTTCTTCATCAGTATATGGTTCATTTTCTTGTAGTTCTTCAATATATTCTTCATCTTGTGGTTCACCATATTCTTCATTGCCATTGGTTATTCTCCATTCATTAATTTTTGTTTCATCTTGAGATTTGATTTTTCTTATTTTTAGGTCATCTATTTTTACATTTGCACTTTCTACTATTTTGTGCAATCTTATATTATAGCATTTGTAGGCCTTCTTATTGGGTGAATATCCCAACAATATACCTTCATCTCATCTAGAGTCAAATTTCCCTAGATTATATTCATCCCTTTTGATGTAACACTTACTTCCAAAGACTCTGAAATGTTTCATAGATGTTGATCTTCCAAATCACAATTCATATGGGGTTTTCTCATGATTAGCTCTAAGTTGTGCTCGGTTAAGTATGTGGAATACTGTATATATTGAATCTCTCCAAAATTTGTTTGGAATCTTGGCTTTATTCAACATAGTTCTTGCAGCTTCTTGAACAATTATGTTTTTCCTCTCCACCACTCCATTCTGTTGAGGATTTCTTGGAGCTAAGAATTGTCTCTTGATTCCATGATATTCACAAAACTTATTGAAATATTTAGAGGTAAATTCCCCTCCATTATATGATCTTAAACATTTTAGTTTTAGATCCGTTTCATTCTCTACATAAGTCTTGAATGCCTTAAAATTTTCAAATGCCTCATATTTTTCTTTGAGAAAATATACCCAGGTCATCCTCGTGTAGTAATAAAAAATCAACATGAATTAGTGTTACCCTTGTATGATTCTAGTCCTAGAGGGCCCACAAAGATCATTGTGAACAATCTCCAAGGGTTTTGATGTAGAATGCTCTTTTGTCTTGAATCTGACTCTTGTATGCTTTCCTAATTGACAGTGTTTGCAAACAAGATCTAAGGGTTTGATGAATTTTGGCATGTCTTTTACAACTCCCTTTTTACTAGCTTTGATAAGGTTATCAAAGCTCAAGTGTCCCATCCTTTTGTGCCATAGCCAACTTTCATATTCTTGACTCATATGACATTCTTCTTCTTCCTTAATATCTAAGATATACACATTGCTTGAGGTTCTTGGTGCACTATCAACTAATTTTCCTGATCCTTCTTCTCTTATTTCACATTTATGGGAGTCAAAGATGAGTATATTCCCTTGATCACAATTTTTTCNTCTTGAACAATTATGTTTTTCCTCTCCACCACTCCATTCTGTTGAGGATTTCTTGGAGCTAAGAATTGTCTCTTGATTCCATGATATTCACAAAACTTATTGAAATATTTAGAGGTAAATTCCCCTCCATTATATGATCTTAAACATTTTAGTTTTAGATCCGTTTCATTCTCTACATAAGTCTTGAATGCCTTAAAATTTTCAAATGCCTCATATTTTTCTTTGAGAAAATATACCCAGGTCATCCTCGTGTAGTAATAAAAAATCAACATGAATTAGTGTTACCCTTGTATGATTCTAGTCCTAGAGGGCCCACAAAGATCATTGTGAACAATCTCCAAGGGTTTTGATGTAGAATGCTCTTTTGTCTTGAATCTGACTCTTGTATGCTTTCCTAATTGACAGTGTTTGCAAACAAGATCTAAGGGTTTGATGAATTTTGGCATGTCTTTTACAACTCCCTTTTTACTAGCTTTGATAAGGTTATCAAAGCTCAAGTGTCCCATCCTTTTGTGCCATAGCCAACTTTCATATTCTTGACTCATATGACATTCTTCTTCTTCCTTAATATCTAAGATATACACATTGCTTGAGGTTCTTGGTGCACTATCAACTAATTTTCCTGATCCTTCTTCTCTTATTTCACATTTATGGGAGTCAAAGATGAGTATATTCCCTTGATCACAATTTTTTCTAACACTTAGAAGATTAGGCTTCATATTTTCAACCAGTAACATGTTTTCTGCTTTTTGTTTTCTTGTTTCCCAAGATGACTGTGCCTTTTCCAAGTATTTTAGAAGATACATTACCTCCAAATGTGACACTTCCTTTTTTCTTCTTTATTAGTTTGAAAAATTTACTTTTATCTCCGATCATATGTTTGGAGCATCCACTGTCAATGTACCATTGACATTCTTTGTTCTTGGCATACAAGGCTACTTTGCATTCTGTATCTTCCATTTCCATATTTTCTTATCTTGAGTGATAGAATAATCTATTTTTGTGGTTAGCTTGCATTCATTGGTTTGATGACCATAAGTTTTTCACTTCTTGCATTCAACATTGAAAATTTGTAATGGAGAGAATGAATTATAACTTCTATTCTTCATATTATTTTTGTTGATTTTATATTTTTGATTATTTCTATGAATGTATGTTTTTCCATAAGCCTTACAATGGACTTATTTATGTCCAAAGTTATTGCAAGAGTAGCAATATACAATAAAGATGTGTTGATATCTCTTAGGAGGATTTCTTCTAGCCATTATATTCCATTTGTCTTGTTTCTATTTTGTGGGAGGTGTAGACTTTAGTATATTATGAACCATCTTTAATGGTTCCTTCTTCATCTTGTTATTTTCAATTTTTAAGGTGCTCTTAAGAGCATATGCATATTTGATTTGCCTTTTGTTTGTTTTCTATGTTGGAGAGATTGATTTTTTATCATACCCAAGTCTTGTATTCTCCTTTGGTGATCTCCAACTATTCAAAATGTCATCCAATATTTTTTAACTATTTTAAAATCTTGAGTTCTTCTAGGCATTATATTCCATTTGTCTTGTTTATCTTTTGTGGGAGGTGAAAAATTCAATATATTATGAACCATATTTAATGGTGCCTTCTTCATCTTTTTATTTTCGATTTTTAAGGTGCTCTTAAGAGCATCTGCATATTTGATTTTCCTTTTGTCTATTTTCTGTGTTGGAGAGATTGTTTTTTGATTATACCCAAGTCTTGTATTCTCCTTTGGTGATCTTTGACTATTCAGAATGTCATCCAATATTTTTGAACTATTTTCAAATCTTGAGTGATTATTTCCTTTCTCAAGTTCCTTTTTCAGAAGGACAATTTCAACTTCGTGCTTCTCATAGTTTTGTTGTTTTTCATTAAGGTGTTCAGTTAGGACCTCTTCTATTCTTTTGGCCTCTCGAAGTTGAGTCTTCAAGTCAATGATGTTTTTTTCATTTTCCTTGACTATTTTTGAGATTTCTCTTTCTCTTGATTTCCGTGTTTCCTCAAACTCTAGTAACCGTCTTTTTAGTGACTTAGTCTTTGTTTTATATTATTTGAGCTCTTCCAAAGCACTGCGAAATTCTTCTTCAAGATTTACTTCACCTTCCTCTTTAGAGTCTTCATCCATGCCAAAATTATTTTCAGTAGGATTATCATATTTCTTTGTACCCATAAATAGATGCTTTGATTCTTCTTCTCCTTCTTCTCCACTTTCTTCAGATGAGTTGTTTTCTTCTTTGTTGTAGAAGGTCTTCTTATTTTTGTGGTTTTGCTTCTTGTTTCCAGTTTTTCTCTTGTTGTACTCTTTTTTAGTTTCTTCACCATCACTTTATTATTGTTTTGGATATGGACATTTGTTGGAAAAATGTCCAAATTTGCCACAGTTAAAACATTTATCTTTCCTTTATGTGACCGCGGACTCAAAACCATAGGCTTATCCATTCCAAGCGAAGTTCTGTTAGTGCTTTCTCTTTCCGCCCTTATTATTATACATGGGATTGCATTCAAATGTTTGAGGGATTATTTAATGCTAGGCCCTTTGGGATAATTATTAGCTTCTTTACCTTATCATGTGACTGGTGTTGGAACCAAGTCATCCGGTACTTCGACCTTCGAGATTTCTAGCATTTGCAATCCTTGCATTCTTCTAGAGTTTGACCTACCAAAGTGGTCATCAAGAGTGGGAAACTGGTTGTTGTTGGTTGATAGTACTCCTTACACTCTCCTTCCACTATACTTAATCAGATGATTGAGAAAGATTCTAGAGGAGCTTAAATCAACGACCAACATTATTTCGTGATTTTGGCCTTCGATGCTTGGAGCATTTTTTCTAGTAGGAGAAGATGGACATCTGTAGAGGCTGTAATCAAAGAGTGATGTGGCATGTTGACGTCACCTAGGTTGACATGGACCCATAGTATATGTTCCATGTGTCACCTTGATTCATGAATTTCACAGACTTTATGTGCCAAATGGACCTTAACACTTGTCACCATTTGATTGGGCCACATGCCATCTTTATCTTCTCCCACGTGTCTCCCTCTTGGATCATGGCTTTAGGCTTCTTGATATAATGGCTCTGACTTAATCACCTGGTGAATGGAAGATCCATATTTCATCTAGGTGCTTTATACAAATTGACGGTTAAGATATAATCAACTGGTCAGTGGAAAATTCTCATTCATTTTAATCATGGAATTTTACTTAGAATTATTCCTTGTGACGGGTTCGCAGATTTTCGGACTTTGAGACTCTCAAACTTTTAGAATTACATGTCTTCTATTGTGTCATCAAAATGCACCCCCAACTTCCGCAACCTCCAAGATGAACCTATACTTAGAATTATTTTATGTGACAGGTTCATAGACTCTCAGACTTGCAGACTCATATCTCTTCTATGGTTTAATCAAAATGCACCCCCAACTTTCGTTACGTCCATAATGAACCATACTTAGAAATTTCAAGTGAATTCACAAAGCTTACACTATCCTCTCACTGCTTGATCTAACGACTAAGGATTATCACTCCCGATCTAACGGTTGGGACTTAATTTCTCCCAGTCTCTAGTTCCACCTCGATTAGATGGTCCTGAATGGTCTGAAAACTACATCAATAGACATGATTCCCCCTCGACCCCTTTGGCTTCTGTGCGATCTATGTAATGCTATTTATCCTGATATTTTATTTCCTCCCGTGAATTCTTCTGCATACATTTTTCCATGGTTGACATCAATGAAAACTAGTCTTCCAATAGGAATTTCATCTAAGTGTGAAAGGGAAAGGTCCGAGGAAGGGATAAAGGGAAAAAGGAGTAGCATCCAACAAGATCAAAGGATAGATCTTGAGGTGTGATAAATTGTTTTGTATTTTTCCTGAGAAGGGCCATCCTAGGATCCTAGATTTTATCATAATAAAATCATTACAGTACCAGTTTCCCTTAGAGGTTTCTCTATGGGTATTTAGCCAGAAATTATGTGTGCATAATTGTGGTTTCTTGTTTATTACTTTAGATGATTATTTCATTAAATTGTTAAAACTCAACCATTTTTTTTATTTAGTAAATCTGCGTAATAAGTTTAGTGACAATAAGGCATTTGCTAGAAAATAAAGTGTTGGATGTTGGGTGGTAAAATTTAACATGGTATTAGATTTGAGACTCTGAAAAGGAAGCTAGGTGCACAAATTGTAATTTTGCAACAACCATTTTTTTTAAAATTTTTGCAGGTTGCTAGAAAAGAAAAAAAAAGAGAAATGTTGGCAATAGTATGGGCCATATGGAATGCAAATCCACCATACAAATGTATGACCATGTGGAGCTTCAAGAAGTATGGCTTAGGTGTTGGATTCATGGACGATAGAGGGATAAGGTGTTGGGTGGAGAAGGGCCATGGGGCAGCCACCAGGAAACATCCATGGGGAAACCGCCAATGAAAACCACTAGTTGCAACTACTAGGTAGTCACTAGTTGCAACCACCAACCATAGTCGTGAAGCATCCACAGACCGTAGCTGTGGGGAAGCCTCTAGCCATAGCCACTAGCCAACAACATAAGAGTTATGGGGCAGCTTCCAACGATAACTGTGGGGAATCCTCCAGGTACAACTTCCAGCCATAGTCGTGGGGTAGCCCCAGGGACACAAGAAGCAACCACAAGGATACAGAGAAGCAACCGTGAGAAACCACAGGGAAACATGGGTAGAACAAGGGGTAGCGAGTAGCAGTTCTGGGTAGAAAGAAACAAAATTATCGGAAGGGATCCAAGAAACCAAAAAAGGACATTATATAAGTTTTTGTGCTTGAAGGACTAAACACACATTATTCACTTTACCATGCTTGAAGGACAAGTCACATTTTTCATCAATTTATATTCCTCATTAAAATTATGATTTGGAGATGGCCACAACCGATTTGATTTTTGAGGACAGGTTGGAGGGTGCATCGAACTTCATACCTTGGAAGGGGAGGGTCACATTGATTCTCATGGAGAATAGGTTGTGGGATTTTGCAAACACAATTGTGACCCCATCGATGGATCCAAAGGACTTAACCATCTATAAACAAAAGGACGTGAAAGGAAGGAGGATTATCTTAGATGTAATGAAGGATCACTTGATTCCTCACCTTTTTGAGAAGAGGTTAGAAAGGGATATGTTTGTAGCTTTGAAGGATATTTTCCAGAGCAGTAATGAAAACAAAAAGATGGTGTTGAGGGAAAAGATTAGAGAAACCAAGATTGATTTGGATTATATTGAGAATGACAGGAAGGTAGAGATATAACAAGTATCACACAAAGATATTTCAAGAAACGTAGTAATATAGTTAAACTCATATTCTATTAATGATTGTATGGAATACAAAATATTGTCAAATGCAAAGAGCACAAGCTAGCTAGAATGGTGGTAGCTTATCTATGAAGAGAGATATGTTTTGACTACACTCATTCACAAGAAGATGATTACCAAGAGGCCTAAAAATAATTTTAACATGAAGAATCAATGATAAAACCATAAACATCCAAAACCATAACCCCAGAAGATGAAATACCAAATGGTTTGTGGGCCTCGATGTGGTTAGTTGATATGTCAACTTCTCGAGGGTGAATTTTTTTCATACGATCTACATTTGGGGCACTCGGTATCCCATCAGAAATGTATAACCATGAAGTACAAATTCCATATGACCTATCATTCTCCTTTGGATATATTCTAGGCATTTGTGTGCCAAGAAAAACATCATTTAGGGCCTCAAAACGACCCCGAAAGTTTGGGACCTGAAAAACTGTAGAAAAATTGCCAAGATGTGGAACCGTTCCAAATTAGTGGAATAGGTGGGTGGAAAATAGTATCCACATAGATCAAATATGAATAGATTAGATATAGTTACCAACTATCTCATCAATATCACTCAATTTCATGATTTGTTCGCAACAATTGGGAAGGTCATGTCATATGAAGAGACAGTGAGGATGACCCTGAATGGTTTCTGTAAGCCATGGGCCCCATTCATCAAGGGCATCATGGAATGAGAGAAACTTCCCAAATTTGATAGGATATGGGATGTTTTCATCCATGAGGAGATTCAAAAGGCCAACAGGTTGGTCATGACGAGAATCTATCTCTTTCTAGTTAGGAAAGGAAGAGCAACAAGAATATAGGTGGAGAGTTGAATTCACAAGATGAAAAGAAGAAGGTATGAGCAAAGTGAAATTCTTTGTCTTCCACAAGAGTGGTCACTATGCTTCACAATGTCCTGAAAGGAAGAACTACAAAACAAGTAGGTCTCAACAAGTAGCACCATCTACAAAACTCAAGTCAAGGAATGCATTGAGAGGTCCGAGAAGGATTTATTATTGGTCTCTTGTATTTATAGCATAGGATCCATTATTTTTTGGTTCATGGATAGTGGGGCGTATTGTCAGATGACATGGACACATTATTTGTTCACTAGTTAGTCAAAGAAGGACACAAATCTACATGTGGAACTTGGAACCAATTCCAAGTGTGGTGTAGAGAGAGTTGGGATAGTCAGGTTCCAGTTGGATTCAGGAGGTTATCAAGAGGTGACATATGTGTTTTATGTCCTAGAGATGAAGAATAATTTTCTCTCAGTCTCAACTCTGAAGGATGAGGGTTTTTCAATCTTGTTCCATAATAGAAAAGTGTTCATACATTCAGAGGGAGCTAGCCCTGGAAAAACGGTGAGGATTGGTGTTAGAAAGGGAAAGGTATACAAGTTGTAGGGTAATCTTGTTAGTGGATCTAAGGGGATCTTGGATCATGGATCAATGTCAGTCGTAGAGGATGAGGAGAAAGAGGCTCCGAAGGGAACACAATGTTTATATAATTCTAGTGTGGTGTTGGCAACCCTACATAATTTTTCTATTTAAACAAGAAATTGCATTTTCTGTAGTCGCCTTCACCTCGATATTGTGAACATTATCGTTTTTAGATGATTACTGGATTAGCAAATATGTTCATTAATTCTTTATTATTTCGTTTTCCTTTTGTTTTATGTTTGATTCATGACTGAAATCATGAATCAAACATGAAAACCTATATTGGTGTTATATTTTCTTTTGAAGGCATTCTTTTAAAGGTCATCATGCTTGTATCAAATCCAAACCCAATGTTCGAATGACTTATTTTCGATATTTTGGATTTTTTTAATATAATTATTGTATGGTTTGATGGTTTGTATTCAATTTATGAAGAGTTTTGTTTTGATATATTTTAAACCCCTTTCCAATTCGATGGTCATGTTAGTAGTCATGACAATTAATGCACACCTGATGTACTCATTTCCTTACCTCACCCTGTTGGCACAATGTATTAATGAGCCATTCATTACATGCATAGGTTTTCAACTCTGTATGTCAGGCTCTCATTACCAGGAATGGTAAAGATTTACGATCAAACCCTCCATGCTCATTCTCACTGTCTGTTCTATGATAACACACAGGCTTGGTTATGGCCATTTATCCACTATCCATCTAGATTTGTTCCTATCGCTCCTACCATTTAAACCTAAGACTATTTTGAGTTATTCCTGTTACATTCTAGTCACTTTTGTCATGGCTCCTGTCGTTCGCTTGGAGCCGAATGGCTACCAGGCATTACTATCTCACGACGATGCAATCGAAGACTTAAAAAGCCAAGGCTGGGATGTCGTCCTAAAAATATTTGAAGGCTATAACCTTCAGGTGGCATAGGCTTTCACGCAGACCTTCGATGATTGTAGAGAGAAAATTGGGGACACACAGTTAGAGCTAATCGAGGGGTTTGTAAGTGAACCGATATGGATTCCATCGACATGAGAGAAATGGTTCAAAAACTCATAAATTGAAGGAGTTCCATGGAGACTGTTTGTGACGTTCCGAAAGATCAACTGTTGCGAAAAAGGTATCCCCATATCCTTGGTTAAACCTAGGTGGCACAGCCTGTTGATGATCCTCAAACAATTCGTGACATGTGAAGGTTGATACAGATTAATCTTCCTCTACCATATTCACTTACTTATGCATTTAATTGGTTTTGAATTAAGCATGCCATTTTATCTACTGAGAAGTATCTATAAAATGTCCAAAAGATATAAGAGACATAGTGTCGATTCAAGTCTTTTCCATCACAGATTGATTAAGATCCTTTTGATTCATCACTTGTTAACTGTGGGTGATTGCTGGGATAAGTTTTTGGTAAGGAATGGTTTTACCATGACCGTTCCTGTAGTAAACCCTAGCCTATATGAGCCACTGATTAAAAACCAGTCTGAGTTTTCAATTGATACGCTAGACTCTACCAACAAAAACCCTCTAGACGTCGGGACACTGAACAAGTATTCACCTACAAGATTTTCTAAGCAAGGAAATGCTAAGTTGAAGGTTATTAATCCATGTGTTCCTGAAATTGAAGCTATCCCGATTGTTAGTATTAACCCAGATGTTGAAAGACCTCACGAAGAGAAAACAAAGGAATGCACAGATATAGGGTTCAAAAACAAAAGGGCAGGTCGCCAAATTTCGAGAAAGATTAGGAATCGATCCAACACTCATCTAAGCTTGATCAGAACGATAGATATCGATGAGTATTCAAACCCTGAGATCGAAGAGTTCCTTGTTCTTGAAGACCCAGATTTGCATGGTTACAGGAAGAAAGACATTGCTTCTACTAAACCTACGACTTTGTGATGAATCTGCCACCGTGCCTCAAGGGTAAGGAGGGGTTCCCTAGTATCAGGCCTGATCAGAAGCAAATAACAGATAAGGTGGATACACCCATGTTTGACCATGCTCTCCATAGACCTACCATTCCTCCTGTACAGTGTGATGATTGTTTCCTTTGGATCGAGCGATATTACACCAATATCCCCCTTATTTAGGCCCAAATCAAAATGCTTACTTCTCAGAATGAATCATTGAAATGAGAAAATATCGACCTCAAGACACATGCAGAGAAAGGGGCTAAATGCATTAAGAGGTCAAGGAACATAGTGATAAAAAACGCAACCAGTGTCAAAGAGATAATTAATTCTAAACTACCCGACCCATCTTTAGTCAATTTTTTAAATGGTAAAACAGTTTTCCTCTTACTCTATCCCTGTTATATATTTTGAATTGATTCGGTTTGGAATTTGATTTTGTTTGCTAAGATGATATTGTCTATAGAATCTTTTGATTCTATAGCCAAGTCTCTTTTAAATAAAATAAATTTAGAAATAAGTTATGAGTAATTTTCTAACTTATTCTTGTTTCGTTTTTCAGAAAATAGTAGATCATGTTGTAGACCATTTGGGGGAAACATGTTCAATTATGAATTTGAATGATTAGTAGTTCCTTTTCTGTTTGTTTTACAAAAAAAATTGATTAAGTTTTGAGTACAATCAACTCTGTTATGAGTGGCTGTTAGCCCACTATTTTTGTAATATTTTGATTTTATGAAATCCTATCCTATCCTATGAGATAGGAGGATGTGATTTCGAATCACTTTAAATACTGTTCATTTTTTAAGTAAAGACATCTTCGTCTAGAACAAATTATGGACAAATCATCTTCAAAACTTAATGGAACAACTTATATCATTTCGGCTTTAGACCAATGTGAATGCTGTCTCATTTATGTTTTGTCTCTCTTATTTTGGAATAGTAATGCGTTGTATAGCTTTAGTCTCAATGACATATGATGTTCCATTTTATTCATGTTTCAAATGTTGTTCATAATTTTCCGTTTCACAAATTATCACTGTGATCATGATATCAATTTTAATATCATGATTTATGCATGATGTTTAGTTGATTGATAAAATGAATGTTTTACATTAAGATTTATGTTACTGTAATCGTTCATAATTATAAGATCATTGTGTATACATGTCTATTATTTTTTTCTCATATTTTGGCTGCCAATAAAATCCTGGAGTTTTTTTGGGAGGTATCTGTACAAACCTGTCATAGATTTTTCTTAGAGGTAGGACAACTGGAGTTCTGGATAAACAGAGGCACAGACATGTTATAAAAATGATTTTAGGTTAGATTTATTTCCATTTAATTTCTGTTATTAGTTTGTCTATTAGTGAAACAAGATATTTTTAGATTGGCTTTGATCATCACTCTATCCTTGTTTCATAACATGTTTTATTTAAGTTCTTATATTTATGATTAGAAAACAAAAAATATAAAAAATGTGCTTTCTTTATCTACTTTTGCAAACAGTTACCAAGCATTGATTTTGCAAGGCATCTACTAAAAAACTTTGCAATTTGTAATTACTATGTACATAATGGCATGTTCATATTTATCTTTCTGTTGAATGCATTTGTAAATAATTATATTAAAGTATATATATTATTATAGTCTTAGCATTAGTTAGTTTATTTATTTTCTTTATTTTAGGACCCTAGATTGGCTAACGGAGCCATTAAACCCGTCAGAATAAGTTACACCAAACGACTTGCATTATTTAGACAACCCCAGACCAGACCTATTCTTCCAGTTGCCGGCCTATCAAATTTTCCCTTCAACAAATGGCGCTAGAAGGAGGGCCTGAATTCAATTGATGGCACGTGGAGGTCGCAAGACTCCCCCCCCACACACTCACTTCCCTGTCGTAACACGTAGTCGCTCAGACAACAACGTTACTCTTGAAACAACAACTACCTCAAATGATAATCCCGAGTTTCCCGTTGAACCAGTGACACCAGCTCCTCAAGGGGATGACGTTCAAGAAATTGTTCATTAGTCACTCATAAGGACACATAGTGCCTTGGCCCGTATCAGACAACTTGGTAGGCCAATTAACCAACCCTTAGATTTCTCGAATATCCGAGAACAAGTTGAAGGCACTGGTATACTCTCAAACCATTTAGGAGATAATACCACTGATCCTATCGAAACACCTAGTATTGGAGTCGGAGGGTCTGGTATCCCACCTTCCCCACCTTGTTCATCTCCATCCTCTTAAGGAGGAGATTCATATGACAAAGATAGTTCCTCATCTGAATCATCTCATCCTTCGACACCACTAACACCCATGGAAAAATAAAACAATTCTACCAGACCTTGGCTCGATCAATATGCCGTGGCTGTACTTGGACCGCAACATCCATTGCCGAAACACCCGGAGAAATGGTTGCCTAAATTTGATCCATATTCTAAACAATCTGTTGAGGATCACATTATTTTTTTATGTTGGCCATTACACTCTGAAATGTAGAGCATGAAGATGTAGTATGTAGACTCTTTCCTTATACTTTTGAGGACAATGCCTCCACATGGTATTTTTCCCAACAACCCCAGACCATCGTCTCTTGGGACAAGTTTGAAACCTGTTTCTTAGAGAAGTTTGGAGATGATAAATCTCCTGAAGTCTTGGTTATGGAGCTCTCCAGTCTAAAAATGAATCCTAAGGAGAAAGTAAAATATTTTAACCAGATATTTCTTATGTTAAAGAATTGAATTCCCGCAGATTCAATGCCCACTGAAAGTCTAATTGTTGCATATTACAACAAATCTCTACATAATAACATATCAATTTGGGTCAAAAGGTATAAAAAGATAACATTGTTGGAAGCCTTTCAGGAGGAAAGCCAAATTGAAAAGGATATATTAAGCTTAAAAGACAATCTCAATAGTGAAGCTGAAACAACTTCATCCTCTAAAAAGAAAATATAAATCCTTACTAGGCCTCCCCAAGCCAAAAGTCAACCTGAAACTTTAGACTTAGAAATATTGCAGAAAGATTTCCAAAAACTATCAAATCAGGTCGTGGACTTGAAGAGATCAGCAGAGGAGGCATCCTCAAGCAAAGGAAGTTTTAAACCTGCATTCAGAAAACCTTTTCCTCCCAACCATCCAAACCCGACCACTGAAGGTCTTAATTTTGAAAGCTTGCAGTACGCTTTGAAAACCATTCTAGAAGCACAGGATAATTCTTCTTCTGCCCCTCTTGAAAGTTCTAAAGACGTAGATGAAGAAGAAGTATCAAAATACGAAGATTCATCCCACAATATCTTCGATCACTTCTTTGACAGTATTTTCCAAGAAAATTTTAAAATTGTCCATCCCTACAACACAATAAGCAAAACACAGAACAAACCTTCTTCTGAAGCGAGTAATAATGCGCTTCCAAAACAATCGAATAAAGATGAAATTAAACAAATTTTAGCAGCCCCTGTTTTAGAATATGATTTAATTGAAGATCTAAAAAAACTGAGGGCTAATATTTCTGTTTTTGAGTTGCTGAAATTTCCCCTTATTCTACAAAACATGTTGTAGAGTATCACTGAAAACAATCAAAACAACAATCCTAGTAGCAAGAAAAAAAAAAAAATTGGTTCAAAAATAGCCCAAAAGATCCCGACTAAAATGACATCTAAACCTCCAGATAAAAGGGTTTTAGATGGAAAAACTGTAGCAAATGTAAATAAAACTGTTTTAGGGACAACAGTTAAAAATCAACAAAATTCTGCTGTCAACACTCGGAAAAATGTCTCGCCTTTCTTGTTAACTTTTGAAATTTTTAATAGGAATGTACATAATTGTATGGTCTATTCCAGTGCATCATCAAGTGTCATGCCACTATCTGTTTGTCAAAAAATTAACGCAGAAGTTAAACCTTCTGATCTCAAAATCATTCAGCTAGATTGAACAAATGTAAAGGTAATTGGTGAACTTAATGATGTTCTTGTTAGATTATATTCCAATCCTAAGGTCCATAAGATAATTGACATTATTGTTGTTGATATCCATGAAGTCTATGGTTTGTTTTTAAGTAGGGGCTGGTCCGAACAACTGCATGGTTACTTTGCCACAGATTGGTCTCATTTGTGGCTACCGGAAAATGGACAGCCAAATAAAATTAGGATAAACTGAGAACGCTATCTTAAGCACATCGTGATGGATCTAAATGATGCAAACAGACATTTTACTGCATCTACTAATTCATTTGAGATGCAGGGAATGAATACCTTCTTTGGTAACTTCATGACCAAAATTTCCCCCATCACTTATCCTAGGTAGCAATCAAAAGTTATGACCTATACTCAGACATCAACTTTTCCAAGTGTTCCAAACACTCTCGACGAAACTCAAATCTGGTCATTGTACTTTTATGGATCCAAATCCAAAGAAGGATCCGGTGCAGGATGTGTACTCATAGATCCCACAGGTAATAAGACTTTCATTGCATGTCGATTAGAGTTCGAGTGCACTAATAACACTACCGAATATGAAGCACTTCTACAAGGGCTTAGGAAAGCTCTGGATATGGACATATGGAATTTAATGGTATTTGGTGATTCATAAATTGTGGTTAGGCAGGTAAGAAACTCCATACATTTCTTATCACCACATCTGAAAAGTTACCAAACTGAGGTATGGAGTTTAATGATTTTTTTTTTTATCTTTTAACATAAATTCCATTCCTAGACTGAATAATTCGGAGGCTGATTTATTGGCTAATGTCGCTTCTAAACTATTTCCCACAAAAGGTCTTTCTCCTAATGCATTTTCGATTGAATTGTTGTTCAGGTCTTCGATCTCAGATAACATCACCAATTGGAGAGTGTTCAACGATGACCAACATATCATCAACTTCTTGCATATGGAGGAAACCTTCCAAGGTGCAGTCATTGATGAAGGCACTCACGATGAAAACCTCCACAACTTCACGGTAATATCAGATCCTAGATCTTCTGAATCGACGTCTGATATGGTAAACTCTATCCACAGATCTATTGTAAGACTAGAAAAGTTTTATGGCTTGCATGATAAATTTATAGGGTTAGTTAATTGCAAAACAAATAGTTATTCTTTGATTTATGAGATGGTGAATTTAGGGACAAAGGAAAATCCTCAAAATATCAATTTGGGAACATGATGCTCCAAGCAAGAACGATCTTCCTTTATAAAACTGTTTAAATAATTTAAAGATGTTTTTTCCTGGATGTATGATGATTTGAAAACATTTGATCCTAATATCATACAACATGTCATCCCCATGAAACCTCAAACCCAACCTTTTCAGCATAAATTAAGAAAGATGCACCCTAAATTGGAACTCACTGTTAAAAAAGAAATGAATAAATTACTAAATGCAAAGATAATTTTCTCGGTAAGACACACACAATGGGTGTCTAATCTAGTTCCCGTAAGGAAGAAAAGTGGTGAAATTCGACTCTGTGTCAATTTTTGAAACTTGAACCGAGCGTTTGATAACGATAACTATCTCGTTCCTCCAATGGAATAATTTCTTCAACAGGTGTCTGGTTCCAAAAGACTTTCTTTGTTAGATGGTTTTTCGGTATATAACCAGGTCCTCATGTCCCCCTTAGACCAGCTTAAAAGAACCTTTCATACCCCATGGGGCACTTATTCCTGCAAGAAGATGCCTTTTGGACTTATAAATGCTGGAGCCACTTTTCAGAGAGAAATGGAAATTGATTTTCATGGCCTCATAAATAAATCAGTTGTGGTTTATCTTGATGACGTTACCATCTTCTCTAAAGACAAGAAATATCACTTGTATCACCTTAGGGATGTCCTAGAACGATGTCGTAGGTTCGATATATCTCTCAACCCTAAGAAATCGGTCTTTGCAGTAGAGCAAGGTAAATTTCTAGGGTTTATAGTATCGAAAGACATAATGATCATTGACCCTGAGAGAACCCAATAAATCGCTAAACTCTCCTCTCCTTCCAAAAAATCCATGCGATCATTTTTAGGCAAGATTAATTTCGTCAGAAGACTTGTCCCAAGTTTTTCAAAAATGATGAGACCATTACATAAATTAATTAAAAAGGATATTCTGTACCATTGGGGACCACAAGAAAGTCAATCTTTTGACTCCATTAGAAAATAAATAGTAGAATCTCCTTCCTTGATGAGTCCCGATTTCTCCCAGGATTTCACTCTTTACACCTTTGCTTCTGACCGATCTTATGCTGCCGTGTTAACACAAAAAAACATTGAAAGTAATGAGATACCCATTGCCTTCATGATCTCAGCTTTCAAAGGAGCATAGATTAATTATCCAACAGTAGGTCAACATGCATATGTTGTTTTCAAAGTAGTGAAACACTTCCGTTCATACCTGTTGAAATCCATAACCAAAGTTGTTGTTCCTTACCCAGCCATAAGAAACCTGCTAGTACAAAAAGAGATGGGTGAGAAAAGGGAAAATTGGATGACGCCCTTACAATATTATGACCTTGAAAGAACCCCTTCACAAATTGTTAGAGGTCAAGGCCTATGTAAACTAGTTGTTGATTCAGTTAAAGAACAAGAAAGTCAAATTAACACCTTAACTGTAAGCCAACATGACGAAAAACAAATCAACTGTGCACAAGTTGCTGCCAATTCTTGGTATGAGAACATTAAATTTTACTTTACACATGGATCTTCTCCTCGTTATTTTGATCCTAAAAACATAAGAGCACTAAGACTGAAATCTGTGTCTTTCCAGTTAATAAATGATGTATTATTTCGATCGAATTTTGCTGGTGTTCTTATGCGTTGTTTGGAAAAGGATGAAGCAGAGAAAGTACTATCTGAACTTCATGTAGGTGAGGCTGGTGGTCACTTTGGTGGAGACACCACTGCTCACAAAGTGTTAAGAGCTAGGTACTATTGTCCCATGTTATTTAAAGAGGCCCATGCACTGTGTCATAAATGCATAATATACCAAAAGGATGCTGGACGGGTGAAAAAGGCAGCATTCCCTTTGCAACCTGTTACTGTAGATTCACTTTTTTAGCAGTGGGGTCTTGACATCATAGGAACAATTAACCCTTCTTCTTCACAGCAGTACAAATATATAATTACAACAATGGATTATTTTACCATATGGTCCGAAGCTGGACCTTTGAAAGTGGTAAACACGAATCAGGTAGTATCTTTCCTTAATTCACATATCATTACTCGATTCGAAATTCCCGAATGTTTAGTCTTTGATAACACATCTTATTTCTCATCCCTTGATATGCATGTCTTTGCCTTATATAAAGGGATTAAATTGAAATATTCTTCCAGTTACTACCCTCAAGGAAATGGTCTAGCAAAATCGACAAATAAAAATTTAATCAAGATCATTAAGAGGACAGTTTCTGAAAACCATAATTTTTGGCACACTGCACTATATAATGCACTTTGAGATGATAGGGTGACACCAAAAACCTCAGTTGGTAATTACACTTTCTTTCTCGTATATGGGAGAGAAGCAGTCCTCCCTCCACATGTTTTACTTCCATCTCTGCAATTATCGTAGAAAGTCCAAGAACAGGACTACCCTCCTCTGGAAATTCAAATTATTGCCTTGTTAAAACTGGAGGAAGTAAGAGCACAAGCTAAGCAGAAATTGGATTAGCACCAACAAATTGTAAAAAGATGGTTTGATTCGAATTCTTCTTCTGACAATAATTTCAATGTCGGAGATTTAGTTCTCAAGTGGGACAAAGCTCATGAAGGGAAAGAGGAACACACCAAGTTCCAGAAATGTGGTTGGGGCCATTCGTAATTTATGAAAAATTAGGTCCCAACTCTTTCCGCCTA
Organism: Picea sitchensis; assembly: GCA_010110895.2. Classification (NCBI taxonomy): domain Eukaryota; kingdom Viridiplantae; phylum Streptophyta; class Pinopsida; order Pinales; family Pinaceae; genus Picea; species Picea sitchensis. Next base: position 21,830 of record SNQJ01S0083827.1, read on the forward strand.
CACAATTTGGAGGGACAGCCAGACACTTTCCCAATGAATGGCCAAGCTCTTAAAAGATATTTCACCTCATGGTTCCAGATCCACCTCTTTGTACATATCTTTGTTTTTGTTTTAATTTTCTTTTTGTTTTTAATTTTGGTTCTTTTCATTTTTCTTGTTTGTGGTTTGTTTCTGAATAATTATGTCTGTGTCACCATTTCATTTGTGGAAGGAAAATCAGAATTTTTATGCAAGAGCAACAACTGGCTACTTTTCAAAGCACCATGCTATAAATTGCTAAACTCAAATCAACAAAATAAAGTTCCTACTCAAAACAGTGTTGCTGGTTTCTTTTCAAAATCTCGAGAGGATAATGATTATCATTAATAAACTCTTAACATTGTCCGTGTTTTTAAGAAAACAACTCGATTACACCTTTCTGTCCTTGAGATGGTTTCATAACATGAATCTAAGTGTTCAGATCATGGTAAAGATCATTTAAAAAACAAATGAATTATATGAGATCAATTTATGTTTTCAAAATATGAAATTTTCAGTATCACCCCGCTCTCTTGAATATCATAAAAGTTTCTGCAAATTTGTAAATTAATTCTAGATATTTGAAAGCACTGCAAGGTGTGGGAAGTGTTTGTAAACCCACCAAGATACTGAACAGGTCTGCTGGAAGTGAGTAAATGCATCCATGATACCAAGGAAACTTTGTCGGGGTACTGAACATGCCTACTGGTAGTGAAGCAATGCCGGGTTTAAGAAAATTATCAGGTATGCCCCTTAAAATTAATCCATGAATAAAGACGTTCTTCATCATGAATGGACGAATTTTGGACATGATAGAGGTATTAGAGTGGGTTAAGTGAAATCCCTGCCGAGGCTATGGATGCCTACTGGAAGCAGTGGCTATTTCAACAGTATCAGAGACAGTTTCATAAACATCATTCCTCTCATAGTCTAGATATGATACCAGATTACATTTTGACAGAAACACATCTAATGCTGGACTATGTTTTTGAGTTTTTATCAGAATGCTTGACTTGCTATTACTTAATTTTTCGTCATTTTGATCTATCCTAACATTAATTTTCTGGAGATGTAGATATAACTTCTTGACCCAGTACGTCACCATTGTTGGAAACCCTACATAAATTTGCTATTTAAACAAGAAATTGCATTTTCTGTAGTTTCCTTCACCTCGATCTTGTGAACATTATCGTTTTGAGATGATTACTAGATTAGAAAATATGTTCATTAATTCTTTATTATTGTGTTTTCATTTTGTTTTATGTTTGATTCATGAATGAAAGCATGAATTAAACATGAAAACCTAGATTGGTGTTATATTTTCTTTAGAAAGCATTATTTTAAAGGTCATCATGCTTGCATCAAATCCAAACCCAATGTTGGAATGACCTATTTTCGATATTTTGGATTTTTTTAATATAGTTATTGTATGGTTCGATGGTTTGTATTCAATTTATGAAGAGTTTTGTTTTGATATATTTTAAACCCCTTGCCAATTCGATAGTTGTGTTAGTAGTCATGACAATCAATGCGCACCTGCTGTACTCATGTCCTTACCTCACCCTGCTGGCACAATGTATTAACGAGTCATTCATTACAGGCATAGGCTTTCAACTCTGTATGTTAGGCTCTCATTACCAGGAATGGTAAAGCTTTATGATCAAACCCTCCATGCTCATTCTCACTGTCTGTGCTATGATAACACACAGGCTTGGTTATGGCCATTTCTCCACTATCCATTGAGATTTGTTCCTATCGCTCCTACCATTTAAACCTAAAACTATTTTGAGTTATTCCTATTACATTCTAGTCGCGTTTGTCATGGATCCTTTCATTCACTTGGAGCCGAATGGCTGCCAGGAATTACTCTCTCATGATGATGAAATCAAAGACTTAAAAATCCAAGGCTGGGATGTCTTCCTGAAAATATTTGAAGGCTATAACCTTCAGGTGGCGCAGGCTTTCGTGCAGACCTTCAATGATTGTAGAGCGAAAATTGGGGATGCACAGTTAGAGCTAACCGAGGGGTTTGTAAGTGAAGCAAGAGGGCTTCCATCGACAGGAGAGAAATGGTTAAAAAACTCATGAATTGAAGGAGTGCCATGGATCCTGTTTGTGACGTCCCAAAATATCAACTACTATGAAAAAGGTATCGCCATCTCCCTGGTTAAATCTAGGTGGCATACCCTGTTGATGATCCTCAAACAATTCGTGACCTATGAAGGTCGATACAGATTAATCTTCCTCTACCATATTCTCTTACTTATGAATTTCATTGGTTTTGAATTAAGCATGCCATTTTATCTACTGAGAAGTCTCTATAAAATGTCCAAAAGATATAAGAGATAGAGTGTCTATTCTAGTCTTTTCCATCACAGATTGATTAATATCCTTTTGATTCATCACTTGTCAACTGTGGGTGATTGATGGGATAAGTTTTTGGTAAGGAATGGTTTTACCATGACTGTTCCTGTAGTAAACCCTAGCCTAGACGAGCCACTTCTTAAAAACCAGTCTGATTTTTCAATTGATACGCCAGACTCTACCAACAGAAACCCTTTAGACGCCGGGATATTGAGAAAGTCTTCACCTACATGATTTTTTGAGCAAGGGAATGCTAAGTTGAAGGTTATTAATCCGTGTGTTCCTAAAATTGAAGCTATCCCTATTGTTAGTATTAACCCAGATGTTGAAATGCCTCACGGAGATAAAACAAAGGAGTGCACAGATATAGGGTTCAAAAACAAAAGGGCAGGTCGCCAAATTTAGTGAAAGCTTAGGAATCGATCCAACACTCATCTAAGCTCGATTGGCCCAATCGATATCGAAGAGTATTCAGACTGTGAGATCAAAGAGTTCCTCGTTCTTGAAGACCCAGATTTGCATGGTTACAGGAAGAAAGACATTGCTTCTACTAAACCCTACGACTTTGTGAAGAATCTAGCACCGTGCCTCAAGGGTAAGGAGGGGTTCCATGGTATCAGGCCTGATCAAAATAAGATAACAGATAAGGTGGATAGACCCATGTTTGACCATGCTCTCCATAGACCTTCCATCCCTCATGTACAGTGTGATGATTTTTTCCTTTGGATCAAGCGGTATTACACCGATATCCCCCTTCTTCAGGCCCGAATCAAAACGCTTACCTCTCAGAATGAATCAATTAAATGAGAAAATATCGAACTGAAGACACGTGAAGAGAAAGGGGATAAACACATTAAGAGGTCAGGGAACATAGTGATAAAAAACACAACCAGTGTCAAATTGATAATTAATTCTGAACTACCCGACCCATCTTTAGTCAATTTTTGAAATGGTAAAACAATTTTCCTCTTAGTATATCCCTGTTATCTATTTTGAATTGATTCGTTTTGGAATTTGATTTTGTTTTCTAAGATAATACTGGCTACAAAATCTTTCGATTCTATAGCCAAGTCTCTTTTAAATAAAAGAAATTTAGAAATTAGTTATGAGTAATTTTCTAACTTATTCTTGTTTCATTTTTCAGAAAATAATAGATCCTGTTGCAGATCATCTGGGGGAAACATGTTCAATTATGCATTTGAATGATTAGTAGTTCCTTTTCTGTTTGTTTTACAAAAACTTTGATTAATTTTTGAGTATAATCAACTCTGTTATGATTGGATGTTATCCCACTATTTTTGTAATATTTTGATTTTATGAAATCCTATCCTATCCTATCCTATGAGATAGGAGGATGTGATTTCAAATCACTTTAAATATTGTTCATTTTTTATGTAAATACATCTTTGCCTGGAACAAATTATGGACAAATGATCTTCAGAACTTAATGGAACAACTTATAGCATTTCGGCTTTAGACCAATGTGAATGTTGTCTCTCTTATTTTGGAATAGTAATGTGTTGTATATCTTTAGTCTCAATGACATATGATGTTCCATTTTATTCATGTTTTAAATGTTGTTCATAATTTGTTGTTTCACAAATTATCACTGTGATCATGATATCGATTTTAATTTCATGATTTACGCATGATGTTTAGTTGATTGATAAAATGAATGTTTTACATTAAGATTTATGTTACTGTAATCGTTCATAATTATAAGATCATTGTGTATACATGTCTATTATTTTGTTCTCATATTCTGGTTGCCAATAAAATCTTGGAGTTTGCTCAGGAGGTGTCTGTACAAACCTGTCATAGTTTTTTCTTACAGGCAGGACAACTGGAGTTCTGGATCGCACATAGGAACATACATGTTATAAAACTAATTTTAGGTTAGATTTATTTCCATTTAATTTATGTTATTAGTTTTTCTATCAGTGAAACAAGAGAGTTTTAGATTGGCTTTGACCATCACTCTATCCTTGTTTCATAACATATTTTATTTAAGTTCTTATATTTATGATTAGAAAACAAAAAATATAAAAAATGTGCTTTCTTTATCCACTTTTGCAAACAGTTTCCAAACATTGATTTTGCAAGGCATCTACTAAAAAACTTTGCAATTTGTAATTACTATGTACATAATGGCATGCTCATATTTATCTTTCTGATGAATGTATTTGTAAATAATTAGATTAAAGTATATATATTATTATAGTCTTAGCATTAGTTAGTTTATTTCTTTTCTTTATTTTAGGACCCTAGATTGGCTAACAAAGCCATTAAACCCGTCAGAATAGGTTACACCAAATGACTTGGGTTATTTAGACAACCCTGGACCAGACCTATTCTTCCAGTTGACGACCTGTCAAATTTGCCCGTCAACATGTGGGAAGTCAACCTTCAATTGGGAAGGAGGAGTTATCCCCTTCCAGTTATTTCAGGAGACCCAATTGTTATGCGATGACATTGATGGATGCTCAGGAGCATGAGGAGGCTCCTAGGAGCACATATAGGGAGATAAGGCCTCTGAAGAAGTGTCCATACTTCATGAACTAATGTGTAACATCATCAATTTCAAGGCTTCCAACGTTTAGGGAGTAGCAGGCTAACACGGTTGAAGGGATGCCATTGTGTAGGATGATGTGAGTGAAATTGTGCCAGGGTCGGAGGGAGAACCAATTCCACTTGTTTCTTCAAGAAGTACCTTCCTCGCTAAGAGAGATTGTTGATGTTTGTAGCATCAAACAATTACTTCCACATTAGTTTTGTGTCTAACATGTGGAAGTCATGATTAATACCTCTTGAGACTTAGAAAATTCACTTTATTAAAGTGATTATTAAGGTGAATTCCTTTTAGTAATTAATCGATTTTAATTTAAGGAAATTATTAAGTTTTTGGAATTAGTGAATTAAATTAAATCCTAGTTATTGACCTCAAGTGTTGGTGAGGTATAATCTCAACCATTGATCACTTTGGAGATCTAGGGTGTTAGCGATATTATTTGTCTTGGGGCTCAAATACACCCAGGTCTGCAGGTTACGCGGGAAGCGCCCCAGCGCAAAGCGAGAGAATCTCTTTTCCGATCACAAGTCAAGCGAGCGGGCGAAGTGTTGGTTGTCAGCCTCCGAGATTCAACTGCAAAGCGAATCGACGGTCATCGGGATTTTGGGGCTGCCGATTTTTCCAGGATTTAGCACGAAGCGTAGCGCCGATAGTTCAAGGAAAATCTGGGTCGTCCGATCCAGTTCAGACAGGAGACAGTCAGTCGGCATTTCAGGGATCGACGTCTTGGGAGACAAGGAGTCTCCCATTCTTTACAGCTAAAATCACCGATCATTGAAACACCGAAAGCACCTTTGGAGCCAAGCCCACGGTCCCAACACCAAGTCACATCAAGCGAGCCTGTGAATGGGGGTAGCCCCCTTTCTAATAACGAATGTTATCTAAGCCGTTCATCTGAAGGACGCACGACGTACATCCATGTCACGTCGACATTCGAGAGTTCGAGGGGTAAGCGCTCCTCGTCATTTCACCTCTCGAAACCTCGAATCCCAAAACGCCAAAAGCACCTAGAATTAGGCTCATGGTTTTGGCGCCTGGTCACAAAGGAGTAGACCTAAAGGAGGGGTGCTAATGTTTATCATTCGACGAGACGGNNNNGTCTCAGCCGTCCATGTAAAGGGGACACCTGGTGCGTGATTAGGCTCCCCGCCTTCTCGCCCATCACGATTTCAAAGCGCAAGAAGCAACTCCTTTATATCCCCGATGCGCGAAGTGAAGAGAGCGTCCAGGACCTGGGGCCCGCAGCAGCGTCGGGTGAATTTAGGACCGTCATATTTGAAGGACGCATGGCACCAGATTAAGCCGTCTTGGCGTTTCGCTCATCACGATTTCAAGAAGCATGGATCAACCCCTTCATATCCGCGAACGCCGAAAACACCTTTGGGAGTAAGCACAGGGTCATAGTCCGTGTCACTTGGGAGACAAAGAGATTTGTGCAAGAGGGGCCAAAGGCACCGAGTTCAGTTACAGAGGAGATCATCGCGACCTCCAGGCACCATCGGATCCGATCTCAATCCTATGTCTCGCTTGGAGTAAATGAAGGCATGAACGGGTGGTTGAAGCCTCCCTTCATTCATTAAGTGTGAGATATGGAGGGTCTGGCAAGTGGTTTTCTCGAAGGGGTCCTGTGTACCATTTTTTCCAAAGAAGCCATGCCGAAGTCTTCGAAGAGACAGAGAAGTCTGCACATGCTAGCTAGGCACTTAATGGATCAGCTACCCTCCTTACAGGAGCCATGCACAGTTAAGGTGGTGCGTGAAGAAGGATTTTAGTACGAATTTGACTGAAAAGACACCAAGACCTGGGTGACTGGGCATGCCTCTGTTAGGCAAATTTTCCTGAGTATATAGGCTTAGTTTTTGTATTTTGTAAGTATCGATGGTAGAGCGAGGCTCCCGATTGTAATGTTTTAACAGATGCTCTAGTTTTCTGGTTATGCATCTGTATGTAAGATTTCTTGTTTTATGAAAGACAGTTTCCCTGTTTCATATAGTTTTCATCTCATACTGAGGGAGTTCATGATTGACTGATTCACATGAATTATTGCAGTTGCGTTATGATAAAGGTTTTATTGTGACACTATTGTATTCCCTAGTTTTCTGCATTTGAATGTAAGATGATCTCGCGTTTAAATGCATTCTCCTACAGTATGCTAGAAACTTGATGTTGACAATAGAACTTTTCATCTCTCTGATATAAGTATTCCCCCCTACTCACCCTTACTACAACTCACTGTCTGAAGTATGTCCAAGACCTCACTTACCCATGCATTCCAGGCCTAGTTTCGGAGTCGAAACAATATCATCTGAGTTTACTTCCATTCGATCACCTCTTCCATACACAAACCATGACATAAACTGATGGGTGTCGGGATCTGCTCCTGCAAGCAATCCAGGAGTGACTTCCATCGCCAACATTTATGGAGCCATTGCCGGGGACGAAGTTGAAAATTTTCCCCTGGATTGAACGACATTGAGCCTCCGATTCTGAAGGTGCATCGAGTATCAGAGCCTTTGAAGATTGCTACTGTGCACCTGGCGACTCCATTGTGATGACTCCGCTGGGGAGAACCTGCTCTATTAATTGTGTCTTTCAGAGGCAGACACACACGGTCTCATCCACAACTGCCTCTAGCTACACCTGAAACTGATCCAGAGGTGGTTCTCAGAAAAGGAAAGGCCTCTGAAGAGGAAGCTCCCACCGCTGAACCAGGTAATCCTCCATTTCCTTCTGTAGGAACTCCATTCTCTCCTCCTCAGTTTCTTATTAGACCTCCTTCAGGGGTTTCCCGTTTCCTGAATTTTGGGAGTGTTCCTGCTGAGTTTTCCCCTCCCGGTCTAGGACTGGAGGGAGAAATCCTTGTCAATCCCCTCTCCTCTGAGGATGTACCTTAGCATAGGCCCATGACTGCAGAAAATTTCCCCACTCCTATCTTTACTGCTCCGCCTCTTGTTACCGTTACTACTCCTGTGCAAAGAGGAGCACCTGCTGACTTGAGCTCACTAGCCTTCTCCTTAAATCCCCTCTTGTTTCCCACTCCACTTCGGGACTCATTCCCAGTAGCCCCTTCGCGAACTCCTTCTCCTCCGATTTCTCCTCCACCTAATATCCCTATGGCAGGAGAAAATCCCCCTATGATCAGAATGGAGGCCATTATAGCTGCTAGGTATGCTCCCATCGTGCTACCGCAGCCTCTCAATGCCCTCCCAACAGATGGTTACCTCAAGCAGCTGCCCAAGTTTACAGGTGAGGGGGACATAACTGTAGAAGAACACCTAGAAGCCTTTTACCGTTTCACAGATGATAATGTCATCATGCATGCAGATGTATGGATGCGGATTTTTGTCCATAGACTTCAAGGTGAGGCTAGAAAATGGTTCAATGCCCTGCCTCCTGGATCTATTGATGGGATCGAAGCTTTAGATAATGCCTTTTTGAGACAGTGGGGAGATAAAAAAGACTTCATGTATTACATGACAGAGTTTGGGTCTTTGAAGAGAAAAAAGGGAGAGTCTGTCTCCGACTTCTCCAAGAGATTCAATAAAATGTACAATAAAATCCCTGCTGAGATCAAACCCTCAGAAGCCTCTGCAAAGATCACTTATGCTAGCGCTTTTGATCCTTATTTCTGCCTCCTGCTCAGGGAAAGAAGAGACACTACTCTGGCCCATATGAAAGATGCAGTCGCGGAGGTAGAATCTAATATATTGGTTGTTGACCGACTCAGGAACACTGCTGGTAGAAACATATCCAGGCAGAGGCCTGAATCTTACTCATCCAACTCCTCTCCCCTGCCCCTTCATACAGATGAGACAGCTAGAATACTAAAGTCACTTTCTGCTAGAATGGATAGGTGGGAGTTAGAAGGGAAGCCCATGTACAGAAATCCCCAGAATGCTGATGGTAGAGGTTTCAGGAGACCTGATAACAATGGACCGCGGGATTTCCCAAGGGAACAAAGGGAAAAAGACAGAGAAGATCAAAGGATTCAAACCCCTCTCCAAAATAACCTGGTTACTCATGAGGGAGGGGAGGAGATAGACGAGTTCGACCCTGAAATTCATTGTGTTGAAGAAGCTCCTCCTTTTCCTCATTTGACTCAGTCTGCATATGAGAAATCCTTGATGAACGTTCAAATCCATGAGTTAGGTAAGGGAGAAAGGGTCGGTCATGCCTCTAACAGATTCAACCTCAGGTCAAGAAAGAAAGAGGGAAACTTTGACAGCCAAGATCAGCCCCTCATAACAGAAAGGTCTACTAAAGCTGCAACAATCACTACTAAAGAAAATAAAACTCAGAGTACTTCGCCAGCAGCCAAGGAACTTGTCACTGAGGTAAGGGAAACTCCTAAGCCTATTCCTTCCTTCAATTTTGAGCATGAAATTTAGAAGATTAGAATCCCTGTACCCCTATCAGAACTAGTTAAAAACGAAGATTTCAAAAGGTCCCTCTCCAAGCTGCTACAATCTGAGCTCCCCCAACCTTCCATTGACTCAATAAATCTCTAGGATGAAAAGCCAGCAGTTGTCCTAGGGCCCATGGTAGAAGATAGAGATGATTCATCCCCTCCCTTCTACACATCCTTGAATATACATGATAAAGTGTTGCATAACTGCCTCATGGATTCAAGGGCTTCCCATAACCTTATGCCCAAAATAGTTATGGAAGAATTGGGACTGGAGGTGACAAAAACTTATCACGATTTGTACTCTTTCGATTTGAGAAGAGTGCAGTGTCTAGAAGTCATCAAAGACCTGGTGGTTTCTTTGTTTCAGCTGCCCATGAAGAGTGTGGTCATGGATATTGTGGTAGCTGACGTTCCCCCCAAATTTGGCATGTTGTTGTCTAGATATTGGATTAAAAATCTTGGGGGAACATTGTAGATGGATCTCACGTATGCCACCATTCCAGTTTTTGGAGGGGAACAAAGGAGGTTATATAGAAAAGCTCAATTGGCCTACATTTTTAGTGATGAAGCAAATCCCACCAATCACCCCATCTTTGCACTTGACACTGACCTGGGGTCTAGTTTATTGCAACTCACTGATACTCCCGAAGACCCTTTCCAAGTCAGAAAGCAGCCCAGTCTTGATTATCCGATTCCCCCTCCAACCCCTTCTGTGTGGAAGATGTTTTTCGACGGAGTTTCTTCTAGCGAAGGTGCTAGTGCTGGGGTAGTTTTCATATCACCTTGTCAAGAGGCCATAGCCCTGTCATACAAGATGGAATTCGAAACCACCAACAATGTGGTGGAGTATGAAGCTCTTGTTCTGGGTATGAGGGCCGCAAAGGAAATGGGGATTAAAGAAATAGAAATATTTGGAGACGCTGAGTTAATTATCCAGCAAGTCAGAAAGGATTATCGTGCTAATAATCCCCAGCTCAGGAATTACAGAAATGAAGTATGGGACCTGATTGATAGTTTCTTCTTGGCATTTAACATTTCTTTTATTCTGAGAGGGGAGAATACTTCAGCCGATTCTTTAGCTGTCTCAGCTAGTTTGCTCAAAGTTCCTCTGCCTCCAATGGCCAAATATGATGTTGAAATGCGATATAGGCCCTCTGTACTAGACAATGTCAAGCATTGGAAGGTATTCGAAGACGATCTGGAGATTGAAAAATTTCTCCAATCTGTTGATGAATTTTCTGCATTGCACATTGATCAGGATCCTGACCCGGAAGGTAACCCTTACCCTGAGGTGTTTTTAAATAAAATTGCTAATCACCAGATTATTCAACTGCCCAACAATCACATTCCGAGAGGACTAGTCCCCTTGGAAAGAATGTTCGATGGGAATGATGTAGCCATAAAGGGTAAGGTTTCAAATGAAGATGTTGATACAACCAAATGCAACATTGGCACACAGGAGGAGCCCAGGTTTGTCAAATTATCAAGCAGTTTGACCAGAGAACAGAAGGCCAAATATACTGAGTTGCTAAAAAAGTTTGCTGATGTGTTTGCATGGACATACGAATACCTCAAGACTTATGACACATCTGTCATTGAGCACAAGATCCCACTAAAGGAAGAGGCTAAACCATTCAGACAGAATCTGAGACAGATAAATCCCATGTTGCTACCTGTCATGGAGAAAGAAGTTAAGAAATTGTTAGATGCCCAAATCATTGTCCCCTTGAGATATTCTCAATGGGTGGCCAATTTGGTCCCAGTAAGGAAGAAAAGTGGAGAAATCAGACTCTGTGTTGATTTCAGGAACCTGAACAGGAGCTCAAGGAAAGACAATTATCCCCTGCCCAACATGGAACACATATTGCAAAGGGTAACGGGTGCCTCTAGGATATCCATGATTGATGGTTTTTCTGGTTATAATCAGATATCAGTCATGCCTGAGGACAGAGAAAAAACAAGCTTCACCACTCCTTGGGGTACATTCATGTATGCCAAAATGAATTTTGGATTGATGAATGCGGGAGCAACGTTCCAACGAGTTATGGATATAGCCTTCATTGGGGAGAAGGACCAGTTTGTGGTAATCTATCTAGATGACATCACGGTCTTCTCTAGGTCATACAAGGAGCACCGCTGCCACTTGAGGAAAGTTTTCCTGAAGTGCCGGAGGTTTGGCCTATCCCTAAACCCCAAGAAATCTTTGTTTTCTATGAAGGATGTGAAGTTATTTGGCCATATAGTATCATCAGAGGGAGTGAGAATTGATCCTAGCAGGGTAGAGGCGATTCAAACCCTATCACTTCCTAGATCCAAGAAGGAAGTTCATGCCTTTTTGGGAAAGATCAATTTCTTGAGGAGATTCGTCTCAAATTTTGCTGAGTTGGTGAAACATATCACAACCATGCTCAGGAAAGGAAATGAAGTAAAATGGACTGCTGAACCCAGGGAATATTTTATCCAAATAAAAAGGGCATTGACTGAGGCACCTGTGTTGATCAGTCCTGACTATTCCAAAGAGTTCCTAATTTTCTCTTTTGCTTCTTTTGATACAGTAGTGGCGGTCTTGTTGCAGAAAAATAAGGAAGGGCGAGAGAAACCCATTTCCTTCTTCAGTAGGGAATTAAGAGATGCAGAGATCAGGTATGAAATCATGGAGAAACAGACCTATGCCTTAGTGAAATCCCTCAAATATTTCAGAGTCTATGTCCTGCACTCAAGGGTAACCGCATACGTTCCTTCGACTTCTGTGAAGGACATCCTTATACATCCTGATATAGATGGGAGAAGAGGCAGATGGATCACCAGAATCATGGAATTTGACTTGGATATAAATCCCACCAAGTTGGTTAAGGGGCAAGGTTTATCCAAGCTACTGGCTGAATCCAATTACGAAGCCTTGGGCGTTAGTTTCATCAATACCTGCTCACGAATTCAACAAGTTGAGTTGCCCAGTCAATGCTCTTAGGAAGGCGTATTTCTGGCAGAGTGTTCCTGGTATCGTGACATTTTGTACTTTCTGTGGGAGTTGAAGCCCCCAGATGGAATGTGTAAAAGTAAGGCAAGAGCTTTGAAGCTCAAGGCAGTCAGATATTACCTCATTGGGCAAGTTTTATACTGGAGAGATCCTCTAGGAGTGCTGTTGAGATGTCTGAACCCACCAGAAGCCTAGAAAGTTATGTTTGATTTCCACAGAGGCCTTTGTGGGGGGCATCATTTCTGGAAGACCACAACTCACAAAATCCTCAGGGCTGGGTATTACTGGCCCACTTTATTCGTTGATGTCAGCAGAGAAATCAGGGCTTGCATCAAATTGCAAAAGTTCTCAGGGAAACAACAACTTGGGCCACTACTACTGAAGCCTGTGATAGCTTCAACACCTTTTCAATAGTGGGGGCTAGACTTTATCGGGGAAATTCATCCTCCCTCAAGTGGCCAGCACAGATGGATCCTGACTGCAACAAATTATTTCACCAAGTGGATAGAAGT